>CABIKL010000790.1:0-18970 GCA_902196195.1 Aptinothrips rufus | reverse complement strand
GGGCATACCGGCGCGTCTGCGGCTCAGAGCCCGTCTCCAGTCCCAGCCCAGCCCAGCCGTGCGCTGTCTGGCCGAGCTGAGTACCGCAGCTCTTGAAAGGGTTAGGGGCGGGGTGGTCCGAGCCTCGCAGTGCCGCCCCACCCGTGGATACTCCATTCATCCATCCGGTCATTGAAGAAACGAGCTGGCCCTAGGGGCGCAACACACAGAAGAGACAAGAGTGCGACTCCCATCGCCACGAGCCGCTACTCCTCTCATGGTGTGAGTTGCCATGGTTACCACAGTGAAGAGCGATGGCTGGCCATGGCTGGCCGGCTGGACGCGGGGTCACCTTGCCCCCCACTCCCCCACTCCACTCCGCCTGAGAGGAGGGGTACGCGACGCGCGCCAGCCCGGAGGTACCCGGAGAGGAAGCAGATGGGACCTCCATTAATTCATTCCCTGCACGACGGGCGCGATACCTTGGAATCAGGGCAAAGGGTAGGGCTTCAAGGGTGGCCGTGCGTGCCCACTTCCTTTGATTTCAAGGCGCAGTGAGCAGCGCCGTGGCTGACTTCAGCAAACAGGCCATCCCATGAGAGAACACAGGTGCCTCAATCTCGTTCCTCCGCCAAAACGGGACGGGGCCAATGCAAGGTACAGTCAGTCTAAAGACCGCAGGCAGGATGGATCAAAGGGGCGCTGCTTCTGGAATGCACCGCCAGCCCGTTAGGTCGGGGTTCGCTGACCCACCCTGTCCGCTGATTGGGCAAGACGAGAGGTTGCAGGAAGGGGGGGGGGGGGGGGGGGGGTCGCCCGCGAATATCAGCTCGGATCCACTGGTTCCCGCCGAAAGAACACAGGAAGACGAAGGGAAGGCCCACTGTGTGACCCAGCAGTGGGAGATCGGAGTGTTGTACAGTCAAGGGCAGAGAAACCAAAACCAAGATTCTATGGCAACTCGAGTCGTTATATGATTGCAACTACGGCACGCAGTAATTCACTTAAAATTTTGAGGCACACACATACACACACACACACCTGAACAGCTGGGGACGCAAAGGGAAGGACGAGCTCAGGTGGTACAGCCAGCTGGTTGCGGCGAACGATGCTACATAGTGTTCGTGTTTAGACATCACCCACTAACTGCCACAACCACAGCGTCTGGCAGGACCACGTCAAACCACGCCACGCCACGCCACTTCGTAAACAGCTGCAACACTGTATCGACTGAGAGGGGCGGAGAGGGGAGGGGAGGGCGGTACCCGTACCCGCGATAACGCTAACATGTCAGAGCAGTGCGCTCCGCCGCGCCGTCACACGCCAAAGACCAAGTTATAGCCGCTCGTTAGCAGCAAACCCAGGGTTACCACAAGATTTCGCCTTTCCTGACTTTTTATCTTCACAGATTTCTGTGACCCAAGTACAAATTTTTTTAAGGCGGTCTATTTCTCAAAACTGCTTAATAATTTCACTGACAATGATATGTTGCTGGGTAAAGTGGTAAATTTGCCAGACTTCAAAAATAAAAAATTCTCTGACTTTTCCTGCCCACTTTGTACTTCCCTGACCTGTGGCAACCCTGCAAACTGAAGGAAATTGCTTCGATATACAAGAAATAATATCAATATTTTCGATCGCAAATCATAATAAAAAATTAAATGAAAATTCTACTTTTTATTTTAAACTTACAAATAGAAAGATTTTACTCGTAGATTTGAAGTTTAAATTCCTTTCTATACGTCGGGGACCAAGGCCGATCGAGGAAATTTGATGAAAAATGATATATTTCTGAAAAGACATGCACGCTTAGGCCCGCTCTATTTTTGATAAGTTTAATGATCGAAACTCTTGTCGCGCAAGCAATGCATTTTGTTATCAGCGGCGCGGGCAGTGCAACGCAAAACAATGTCTACATGTCCTATCACTGCAGCCGAGCAGCGCAGAGCTGAGTCCAACCATCTGCGGCGCGGCGGGGCGGCGCGGAAAGGGGCGGGGAGGGGCGGGGAGGGGCCTATCCCAGGACCGCGCCGAGGGCCTATGTCAACTAGCCACAGACAACATCACAAGGCCAACGAACACAAGTCAGAGCAGGGGGGGGGGGCACATGGAGCTAGCCGGGGCGCAGGGAATCTGCGAGGCGGTAGCAGACTATCTAACCAAAATCAATCTATGCTTGAAATTTCAACTTCTTCGAAAAGTATCAAAATTTCTAAACGTGGCGAAAATTTATGGTTCATAATTCCGACCGAAGTGTTAACGTGCGCTTTCAAGGGTACGGAGTACAGTGCAGCGGCTGTTCCCTGACATGCCGGGTACAGCACACGTCGTCAGCACCGTGCTAGAAAAATTGCGCACCAAGAAATTATTGATCGCGCCGAAGTATAGCTTTATACTCCTTTTCATTATTTTATTTTCTGGCAGTTTGGTCTCGTCCACGCTCCGCGTACGATAGCTTGACTCGCACTATACAAAAGTCGCTTCAAGCCTCAAAACAGAGAGGCAACTTATTTTTTGCAGTTTGGGAGGTAAGAGGCTCGCTCCGGTCCAGGGCCAGGGCCGCACGGGCAGGCCTGGCGCAGGCCGGTACAGCTGACCGGGAGCCAATCACCTGATGGGGCTGCCTCCGGGTCCGGGTCCGGGCCCCGGCTGGGCTGGGGCCCTGGAGGGGCGGGGGAGGGGGGGTCCTGACACGTCGCAGCTGGCCCGGCACGCGGCTTGCCCGCACACTTACGCCTCATTGCCGAAGTCCTCGATCTTAGCGACGTTGTTGTTGTTGTAGCCGGCGCGCTCCGCCGTGCGCTCCGACCCGAGCAGCTGCGCGGCGGGGACCCCGTGCGGGGCTCCGTGCGGGGCTCCGAGGGGATCCCCCTGCATGGCGGGGTAGTAGAACTCGTCCATAATCCTATCCAGTCTAGAACACCGCGCACATCACACGCGACGCCACGCGACGCGTACCGCTGCTTCTGTCAGTTCGACGCCGCGCGCTGCCTTGCCTCTCCTCTCCCCGAGACAGGTCTCACTCGACTGACGCATTTCGAGTCGAGTTCGAGTCGAGTCGAGTCGAGGCGGCCCTGGGGCCGCCGGGCCCGGCGGGCGCTGCCCCCCCCCCCCCCCCCCCCCCCCCCCCCCCCCCCCCCCCCCCCCCCCCCCCTTTTCCCTCCCCTCCGAGCCAACCCCACGGACCGGCGGCAACAGCCGGCCGGCGAGGAGACTCCCTCCATCTCTCTCCCTCTCTCCCGCAGGATGCCCGCCCCGCCTCTCTGTCTCGCTCCCACCCCCCTTGATGTTCCCCCGCATGGGAAAAAAGGGAGACTCCGTAAAGCAGCACCACCTCGATGCAGCTGTCGTCATCAAAAGCCTGACCGAGATGTCCTCATGGGGTTAAAAGACAGTTTTCCGCATCATGTTCACACTGGCGTTATTATCACGGTTGTTTTCTCTGACAACATTTTTATTTTCTGAAAGTGATCCAAACAACCACAGGTACCTTTTGATAGTAAAAATAGAAAATTACAATATTGGCAAAATTTTGACCATGAACTAGAATCCTGTGAACACCGTTCGGGGGAGAGGTCCTGGCTACTCAAAACGTTCCATGAAGGAAACAATAGAGTGTCCCAGGACATTGCAGTCCACCCTCCACCCAGTGACCGCGGAGCAATTCATGACCTTCCCCTATGTCACCTACTGTAAGGGAGTTGACGGACCCTACGCAGGGCCGCAGGGTCGCAGGGCCCCGCCCCGCCCCGCCCGCAGCGTCCAGGCCCAGGGCGAGGGGAGCGGAGGGGGGGGGGGGGGGGGGGTGATCCCACGGGACCCTTTGTCTAGGATTTGGCGCCAAAAGCTCACGGCGCTCCAGGAACGCGAGTTTCAGGGATATCGCGGCCGGACCGCGCACGGACGCGTGTTCAACTCTAACGAGTACCCTACGTGTGAGCCACAAGCCACTCCCATGGCTAGCGTGGACTCCAGGCTAGCGGAGCAGGAGGACGACTGAACGCGGACTGGCACGGAAACAAAGAGGTTTTGAACAAACGCCGCCTCCGGCAGGCCAGGCAGCCAGGCAGCCCTGGTCTTGGTCCAGGGTGCACTAGTGGTGTCGCTAGACGTGTCCTGAAAGTGAGAGTCGGTGACTCACGGGGCCCGGGCCCGGGCCCGGCCTTGGGCTGCCCTGGGCCCGGCCAGCCGGCCAGGACGAGCGAAGGGCATTGCATTCAGTTCCCAGAAGGGCTTACGGTGGACGTCCCGTACAGCCCCGGAGTCGCCTAACGCGCGTTTACGGACGGCCCCCGACCAGCCCTCCTCTCTCACGGCGAGCCGTCTGGCCGCCAGCCCCGTCTGGCCGCAGCCGCCCCTAGCGGTCCGGGCCGAGCGAGGGGAGGAAGCGTCGCGGCGGGGCAGACAGGGCTGGCAGCCAGAGCCAGGTGTCTGCCGAGCAGCCCCGCCCCTCCACCCCCCGCCTCTGGCACATGCCCCGCCTTCCGCCCCGCCCCGCAGGCCCCGCCTCGCCTCATACAATTCCAGAATTTACCTCGATGGATTTAAAAGGACAGAGTCAATGGGGCGTGGCGGGGCGGGGCACAGAGAGGCACGGCAGATACGGCCTCTTACTCCAGCAGCTGCTAGACGACAAATCTAGCTGGCGTTTTAACGGGCAGTAGGCCCTGAAGCTCTCAACAAACCAAACAAACCAAACAAATGTGAATAGTGAATGGTCCCGAGGAGAGAGCAGGGTCGGATCCAGGGCAGTGTTAGGGGGGCTTCCCTCTGCAAGGAAAGCAGTACTTTCCCTAGGTAGGCAAAGCACGCTTTGGCGCCCCCCTTCGTACCTTCCTAAACCCGCCCTAGGGAGGAAGGTGAGCGAAGCAGGCCGAGAGAGAGCGCCGACTGCGGTGGGTGAGGGAGGATAAGGATAGGAGATCAGTCGCTCCAACGCGTAAGGAACTTGTGCTAGGCGCTGACCATACTGTGACATATTATTCCGCGTGCGACGTCTGTTTGCATCCCAGATCCAGACAGGTTCACAGTTGAAGGTCGAGCAAGCAATCAATTCTACCCAGTAATGGCGTAGTGACCGGGTGGTGAAGACGAAATCGAAATTCACAATAGGGAACTAGTTCCTTCAGCTCCTGTAGATGTGTGCCAACATCATTTTGCTACACTCTTAGCTCAACAAACACCTATCTTCCCCGACCCAACAAAAATATTTTTAAAAATCTATATTACTTGGGAGCGGAGAGGAGCTACGCAGACGTAGTACTTTAAATATACTAAATGTTTTCTACCTTTTTTTTTCAAGAATAAAATCTGGAGAAACTTTCCTCCTCTTTTTTAATACAACTGAACTAATCTAGAAAAAGAAACCTATTTGAATAGCATAGCAAGTAGGGTTAGTACGTGAATAGAAAATTACAAATATATTTTATGGCAATCTTGAATATTCATAGGGGGTTAATATACTGGGAGATTATGGGTTTGGAGTGGAACATTATATTTAATTTGGATGATGATTAGTAGCACAAATTTTGGGTAAATGCACAAATAATTCATTTCCAGAAATAGTAAACGAAGTTATTCGCAGTTATCAATCCTCCTTTCACTTTCATTCCTAACATCCCTTATTACAGTAACAAAATGGCAGATAACAAGAACAGAGCTGCATAGATAGTTGATGTAATGCAATGAATTGACAGCAACACGAATAAGGCAAACTGTATCTAATATTAAGATTGCAATACATAGCAAGTTCAAGGTTATGGGCTTGCCTCCGTAAAAATTAATAAACTTTAGGAGTCAAATCCTTCTTTTTTTTTAGGATTCAGGAAAGGCGACAATGTAAGCATGAATAACTTAAGTTATTTGAATTCCACACGTTTCCAGTCAAAGGTAAGATAACTGTTTTGACAGCTCCTCATCCAAAGAATAGAGCGTTCTCGACAAACTTTAAAGTAGATGATTGTCAAGTTTACTCCATTCTAATCAATCAAACCCACTCCCGTCCTGTTCTACTCATACTTTGAAGTGATTCAACTTACATCATCCTAGAGGCTACGGTCCAGGAAATTTACATCCCACGAAGAACAGAAAAAAAGGGGTCACGGGGCGAAACTTTTCTTTTGTGTCAACCAACTCTAAACACAACACAGACCTTAACATGGCCGTCTGTTTTGGCGCCTGTGCCGGTCGAAGCCTTGTTTCATGTGCTCCTAAACGTTCTCCTGTTCTTCTTCATCTCTTCCTCACCAAATGTTTTGTGTTTATTTTCGTCAATGCGAAGTATTGTGATTAGACACTCTGAAAGTATTCGTGAATCATCTTTTGTATCTAATTGCTTACATTTTAGTCTAGACCCTTATGTTCAGTTTTGTGGTATGTATCCAATTTTCGTTTTGTGTGACTTATTTCCTTGAATCTTCAGTTGTAATGGTGAAGAACAGTCTGTGTGATAGGTTATGTTTTAAATGACGCCAATTAAAGTATCTTGTCTCTTGGTGAACTACGATGTGTTCGGTCTTTTTCCCGCTTGGTTCAGTTCCATATCGTTTTATAATCACTTACCTTCCACTATTTCACCAGTTGCCTCATACTCTGTGGTTCATTTAAGTGTAAGGTCATTACTCACGGTTGAAATTTTTGTACCCATGATTGTGTTTTTATTAGTTAGACGTTATAATATTGCCAGCCTTAATCTCTGTGATGTAAAACTTATTTTTTTTTTTATAGTTTTTAAATATTTTTTGCAGACAAATGGATCACAGCCAAGCATCAAGTTCTGGAGCCTTTGGTAGCAACGCACTAACTGGAAATCTTCATAATAATGGAAGTCCTGCAAGTTCAAGTTTCCAGGCTCAGGCCCATTCTGGGGAGTCATTAAAACGTAGAAGGTTGGTAGCATATATCTATATTAGCTCCTCTTGCATCATTTCCATATAATACTTATTGACAAGATACAATAACCCTATTTTGTGAGCAGCAGTTCACGGTCTATCAAACGGAGAAAATTTGATGACGAGTTGGTGGAATCAAGCCTTGGGGCCTATGGTAGTCCAGTTGGGTCCAAAGTCATTAGAGCTAGAACCCAATCAGTTACGCTGCCAACTCATACAGCCGAACGTAGCTATGGTACTTATACTGTGGTTGTTTTGTCATTTGTTTGTGTTTTGGTATAGTTTATGCTGTATATAAGTATTTCTTTCTTAACAGAGCATTCGGCTCCAAGCACAAGTGCAAGTACTAGCAGTGCACCCCCTCCACCTGCTCCTGTTCCTTCAGTTGCGCCTCCAGAAAACAGGCAGAAGAGGACAGCTCCCAAATCTAGCACTATGACAGGGAGTCGCCGCAACCGTCGTCAAAAGCATGCTCATAGCGTCTCGGCCAAAGACTTGGGTCGTTGGAAGCCTACAGATGACCTTGCCCTTATAATTGGTGTTCAACAGGTACAGCATTTGAATTAGATTATTTTTGTTTGTACATTGTGTCAATAGAGTGTTGTAAAAACTCAAGTCCTCCTCTTTTCTCTTATTCTTTGCAGACCAATGATATACGCATGGTCCATAGAGGAGTGAAATTTTCTTGTAGGTTTACTGTTCAAGAACTACAGCAACGATGGTATGCCCTTCTTTATGATCCAATTGTATCTCGAGTTGCTGTTGCGGCAATGCGTAATCTTCACCCTGAGGTCACTCAGTCTGTCCAGTCAAAAGCTTTATTCAGCAAAGCAGAAGAAGAGCTGCTCGGCACAATCAAATCAGTGAGTCTCAAGTCAATTCTTTTCAGCTGCTTTAATTTGCTAGTCCGCCTTAATTTATAATAATTGCTCTGTTTTCTTTCACAGTCGTCATCGCCCACTGTTAACACTATGGCCGAACTGCTTGAAAAGAACCCTCAGGTTTTCTTCCCTGCTCGATCTGCCAAGTGTCTTCTCACACATTGGAGTTTGATGAAGCAATATCATTTATTACCTGATCAAACAGGTAATTGAGAATTTTGATTTCTATCACTTTAAGTTTGAAGTTGGTTGAAATGCTTTATCATGAGGCCTCAATTTTATCTTTAAAAAAAAAACTCTGTATTTGTTTCTATTTTACAGTTCAAAGTTTACCTCAGGCAGAGCATGTCTTGAATTTTTCTGATGCAGAGGAATTGATTAATGATGCAGAATTGGCCGATCTCCGTGATGAAGCCCTTGAACAAGAATTAGCAATTGCAGACAGGTAAGCCCTTGTAGTATTCATGATAATTTGCCCTTACTTCATTTTAGTTATCTGTATTGAAATAATTTAAAAATTATGTGCTCTTTTGTCCCTCCTCTATAGGCGAGCCAAGAAAGAAATACGTACCCTTGAGAATGAACTTGGGAGGTGGCAAGTTCTAGTAGATTCAGTAACTGGTATAAACCCTCCAGAATTTGATAATCAGACCCTTGCTGTTCTAAGAGGTCGCTTAGTACGTTATCTGATGCGTTCTAGAGAGGTAAACTTTTCATCCCAATTAGTTTGAGGTCATAAGAAGATTTATAAAGATTTATAAATTTACTATATGTCATGTTTCTTTTTCAGATAACATTGGGTCGTTCTACTCGAGACCATAGTGTAGATGTGGACTTATCTCTAGAAGGTCCTGCTTGGAAGGTTTCACGAAGACAAGGAACTATTCGCCTGAGAAACAATGGTGACTTTTTTATTTCTAGTGAAGGTAAAAGGCCCATCCATGTAGATGGTAGACCCATTTTACAAGGGAACAAATATCGGCTCAATAACAACTCTGTTGTGGAGGTGAGTGAATATGGTATTTTTCCTTCACAAATTATCGAAGAGTAGAGGCACATGACTGTACTCAGTGTACTCCAACTGATCTTTTTTTTTTTCCTCAGATTGCTGGGTTACGGTTCATCTTTTTAGTAAACCAAGATTTAATCAATGTTATTAGAGTGGAGGCAGCAAAGCTTCCTACTAATGTCGCTACCTAAACATCATAAGGTACTCTGCAACTACGTTGTCTGTATATATTATTACATACATTTACATAAATAGTTTAGTGCACTATCCAGTGGTAAAAGTGTATGTATTATTACTGTAGGGTTTCAATCATTGACACTTGAAGTAGTGCTGTACATGGTTTCCTTCCAATATGTAATAAAGTCAAAGTTAATAAAACTGTTCCTTCATTTGAATGAGAAAGATTTTAACCTCGGCTATCAGGAAGTTGGAAATAACAAACCCTTTGCATTACAATAGCATTTTATTCAGTCAAACCTTTATAAAAAATTGCATCATGATTGAACTAACAATGAAAATTCCTGTCTCCCCAGAATGGAGTTAAATTTTGGAGTGTGAATAATATAATTGCTGGATCAAAGTAAACAAGAAATAATGTGGAGATATTCAAGAAATGTACAGACCAGAAATCTGTGGAAGAACATAATATGTACTCTAAGTATGTTAGCTATTAATCACCCAAAGAACGTTAACGCCTGACGGTCCTAAATTGACGCGACCTAACATACCATGCTCTTTAGTTTTCACAACGTGAAGAAACAGTAAGACTGTGTGGAACAGGTTGTTTCGGCCCTGAAACATATCAAACACATAAAAAACAAAAAAAACAATGTAATCATTAAATGAAGGCAAAGTAAAAGTATGACCAATAAAAAACGACAGTCTCACCTTAGTCACATCTAATGTTTCCTCCCCTAGCACGAGGACATAGTGAGGAGGATGCAAACTTGTTTGGTGTACGGCAAGAGTATTTTTAGCTTTGGGGGGTTTGTCTGGAGATTTGAAGAAATGCTGAGTACTAAATGGACGTCCATCAGGGTTTTGAGGAAGTGGTAACAGCTGAGAATCCAGATATGTTGCTAACAAGTGCATGACAAGCTGCAGAGAAGGAAAGCACTATTAAATCCAGAACACCTGACTATAAAATCAAACAGAAACTTGGTTTTACAATGATGACTTACCATAGCATCAGTGGGCAAATTCTCGTCCCAAGGTTTCCCATTGAAACTTCCACCACTGTTCCAACGAAATTCACTCATACATCCACCCTTGGCAAGTTCTGGAAATGGCAAATTTATTTTATTGTTGAATGACAAGGCAAAATGCCAACATGAATCAAATTCCTTCCCAAAAGACTTGCCTCTTATACGGGAAACAACATACTCCTGGTGAGGCGACAATTCTAGAAATGGAACCAAGTTGGGAAGAGTGGGTATGTTTTGAACTACAGTCAATGTTCGGGCAGTTTTCCTAAGCCTTTCAAGCCCTACATGTCCAACTCTAACGTCAGAAATACTCTGTCTCGCTAGGGCAGCATCAACTGCATCGATTTCTTTTTCCAGACGCTCCAAAATAGTTTGAGAAATCCACTGAAATTTTCAAATATAATAACAAATTACACACTAATTTCAATTCCAAGTAACTTTTAACTTTTGCCCCTATCATGGCATCATACCATTCTTAAATTAGCATTCCATTGTGTGAGTATTGATGGGTTAACTTTAAAGCGCCGCCAAACTTCCTGACTTTGATAAAGAGCTGAAGGTGAACTTGTGTCATCAATTGTGGCTCCTGGACTGCTCGGGCTCTGGGCTGCACAAAGATTTTGAGATGAGAATTGGAAAGACACACCCTCTACAAGGATCAAGCATTGAATCCACTGCTTATATTTAACTTACTGGATGAGTGTGACGCTAATTGATAGGTACATCTCCGAAGAAGAGGAGAAACTTCACCAGCAGCACGACTTGCCGGGTGACTCCAAAATGAACTAAGAAGATTTGTTGGTTGCTCAATACTTGCAGCTGAAAAACAAAACGTTACCATGAAAAATGGGTAACAGAGCGCACGACATTCACTATTGTTAAAGAAACCTACTGAAGACATTATTTTGAGGTGAGATTAGGATCTTAAAGAAAAGGAAGCAATATCAGAGACAAATGGGTCTTTTATTTGTAAAAAATATTCTTAAGAACTAAAAAATAATGGCTAGTATGAATACATCTACAGTGCTACTGCTGTATCTGACTTATGAGGTGCAGTGCAGTCTATATTGCAAGTAACATGCACTTAAGTGAGATGTGTTGCGTAACTTAAGAAGTTCTAATAAAAGTAAATATCTAAAATATATAAAGCATTACAAAATTGTAAAAAAGAACACGTGAGGCTCTGAATTTAAGATACAAAAGTAAATGAGAGCTCATGGATAGGTTGAATCTGCTACCTGATGCTGCTCTTTTCATCATTTATTATTTGCAAGCTTAGAAATATTATCTTTGTTTTAGGTACATATACTTCTAAGAATGACATGCCTTAACACTAAAATAGAGATCTATTTTGTTGGGATGAATTACAGAACAAGAACTTTAAGAGAATATTAAGAACATACAATGAAGGAAGGGAACTTCTCAGATTTATCCATACCATGAACTGTGCTCTTCTCATGAGATTCAAAATCTCGAAGATACTGGGAGAGAGAATCTTCATCTCCAATAAATTCAGATGATGGAGTAGTCGGCAACTGGGAGGAATATGATCGATTTGGAGAGGTCTTTGTCTGGCGAGAGCGTAGCCCATCACGAGAAGCGTCAGGTGAGAGTGACACGCTGCCAGGAGATCCGGCTTGGTACATCCAGGAAGAAGAAGACACAGAGTAGTTCTGACTACTCATTGTGGCTGTATCACAAAAATACAAAAGATGATGTTAGAGGCATTATTAGAAACGACATTTACTGCTTATGAGTAGAATACAAAGCAATACATACTGTCATTTAAACCAGATGCACCAGGTGGAGAAAGAACAGAACTTGACATCCAGCTCAGGGCAGTCATATTCAAAGGTGTTATAGCCTGCTGTGCAGTGCTGGGACTTTTTTTAGGAGTCGGAGAGAGCATCGACTTGAACTTGACATAAGGATCTGAAAGAAACAGTAAAACCAAAAATGGTCAAGAAACAGTAAAACCAAAAATGGTTGACAGAGATTAAGAGAATATTTCATCTCACTGGAAGCAGTTATAAAGCATACCAGTTTCTTTCACGCCAAGAAGCTTTTGCTGGCGTGGAGTCAAAGTCAGAGGCTCAATGCTGAAAGTTGTCCATATGTATCGCCCAAAATGGTAAACTGAATTAAGAAGGAGAATGGCGGCAATGATGTACTCGCTGAGTTGCATGTATTGGCTATACCAAGGGCAGGTGTACACACTGAAAACAAAGGGTTAGCAATCATGTGCAAAATATTTCAATGAAGGTAAGACTAAAATAAGTGACAGATATATGTGTACAGTATCAGTCAGACGTGATGCAAAAGAACAGGAAAAATAACACATTATTTGACAGATGACACTCACATATCAAGCAACAAAATTCCAAAAATTAATGAGTTCAAGCAGCCCCATAAAAGACTCGATCTGGCCTTCTTTGTATCATTTGTCAACTGAATTGTACGCTCCAAGACCGGCGTTTCGGGCTCAGAGGGCATGATGGACCTTCAAAAACAGAATAGCATTGGAATGCTCAAACAAACAAAACAAAACTGCAGACGAACCTAAGATAAAAAATCAACTGCAAGTAGAATGTAATAAAGATGGGTCTGTCCGAGGATAAGAAAAAAAATATCAACAAAAACAATCTATATTTGCGTCCTAACCTAAACTCTACGAAATTTTTCTGAGTAACAGTAATTAAGGAGATGCACCAAAGATAAATCAAGACAGCAATTCTTATAACTCTTTAACATACAATGCATTTTCAACCCCAAAAAAATATTACCTGATCTCCAAATTTCAAAAAACAAATAAAAAACGGCAGAAATTTCTGCAAGTGCAAAGTGTTTCGGTTTCGGGTTCGGCCGTTCGGGCCAAGTTCGCGCCTTTATCATGGCCTTTGCTAAAGACACTCAGAAAGAAAGATAGCTCAACCCGGTCCAGGCTTCTGATTGGTTCAGTCGGAAAACAGCTTTTGAAACGTGGCGGGAAGCGCGATCTCGTGTGTGTGCCGTGTGAGTGACAGCTACTGTTCGTTGCACATGTCAATCCGCACCAAAAAGTGTAAGGTTTATAATGTTGTATTACGCTTAGGTTGGCAGCTTATAAAATTCTAAAAATGAAACTGTACAAATTTCGTCTTTCGAATTTCTGTGGAATGAACCGTTTAAAGCTCTGGTCTGTTGTATGTGCTTGTGGTTGCTCTGATCCACAACACTAAACAATACTTGGTTATCAGAAAGTTTTTCCCCAGGCATAGAACAATGCTGATTTATTCGCCTCTTGTTCAGAGCGCTGGAATTCACGAATAACATGCACCATGGTGTTCACTTATTCACTTTCTCCTCATGCGAACCTGCCAAATCTTCGAGGAAAAAGCCCAGCTTTCAAGAGCAAGCGCAGATTCCATCTTTTAAAAATATGTATAAATCCCACTCATAAGCGATTATGAAACAGCCAGGGCAGTAACCACTCTTATGATAGTAGGCCATGAAAATGTCAAAAAGAATAAAAGGATTTTAAATTATTTTTCTTTCATATTAAAGCACCATGTATAAAAATTACAACATGCTTTATTAGGTCCTCTCAAAATTTGATCCATACAGTATGTGTGACATAAAACCAAACATCATTAGCACTGAAAAAAAAACCACCACAATATTCCCAGAACAATTTCCTATTTTATGAAATTTGAAAATAATATTTAAAATTAGTTATTAACTCTAATAAACTACACCAGATTCACAATGGATGAAAAACTATGATTTAATAAGAAAATTAAATTTTAGAGGAATGCAGAAGCTGAATAACAAAATGTTTAGTAATTAGCGACACAGGTAGAAATCAGTTACAGTATACAATTTGGCTACTGATGATTTGTTTAAAGAGCACAATAACATAATTGTTAGTGCTTCGTACTCTTCATTGAAAACTAACATTCAACAGTTAGCCACTGTGAAGAACCCCGACGAAAAATTTGAAAGGTATCTGAATTGTACTACAATGTTTAAGATACAATGACTAAAATCTAAAAGCACAAAATTGATGTATCACTTACGAGTAAAATGTACCAGTTATCACTGACAACACATAATAAATGAGAAGGCCTTTCATCATTCGGCAAGAATATCAAAGTCTTTGCCAAAGACATGTAGTAAGACTAAAGGACAGGAAAAAAGAATAACAACTGATATCAGTCAAACAGTGGTACAAATGACAATAATATAAATGCTGTTTTCAAAAAGTTTGCTGGGAAGCGAAGGGAAAGAAATACTGCTCCAGATCAGGAAGGAATTCAGAGATACGAAGAAAATTTTTCCAGTGCAAGCCATGAACGCTAGTAACATCATACTTTAAACATCTATCACAATAAAACGGAACAATATTGCAAAATAAATACAATACCCGGAATGCCTTCACAATTTTCTATCACGGAACGTTACTGCTGCATCAGGTGCAACAAAACTACAAGTAACCAGTTTTAGCTAGAAGGAATAAGCTTCACATGAGAATAACTTCATGCAAGATCATGCCATAAATACCTGTGAAATATGCCAGTACAACCAACAACATCTATTAGACATGAGCATAAAGCATATAATAGGAATGAAACCATGTACAACACTACACATTAATGCAAATAAATTATGTGCGACTTTGCACTGTTGAAGTTTCCAATCAAAAGTATAAATTTCAAGCCCATGATCTCCTACCTCTGTAGGCAACAAGCTTAAAATGAGAGGAGAAATTACCTGATGAAAGTTAATGTCAGCAATTACAACGCTGATACATTATTGCAAGTGAGGAAGCAGAGCACAAGCATATCACATAAAGCTGCGACCAAAATACTGATTCTTTCACACTCAAAAAATACTCATTGAATTTGTCCATGTTCTGATAACAAACCGGTTAGAAGGTAAACGAACAAATGTGTTTGGATGACAGATGTACAGGTCCCCACAAATGATTTGAGATATAGTAACAAATTAGATAAGGTAATGCTATCAGTATTCAGACAATTTCATACTATGAAATGGATTTTGACAACCCATCACTATGAGTGTCCTTGATTCAATCCATGATGAAATCCAAAGATGTAAACTATGAAAATTTGTGAAAAAGAAGTTATAGAGCAGCAGCAGAAAGTACTTAAAGCTAAAAATTTCAGTTTGAGGTTTACCACCTTCAGAAAAAGATAAGATACAGACAATGCAAAAATGTAGGTAACTTTCATTTAAAAATACTGAGATCTGTGGACAGCAGCTTAAATTTTTCTCTTCCAAGACGATTTCTACATCCAGCAAATGATCTGAGTGCTTCAGTTAAGATAATTTGTAAACAGAAAATGATGACACAATGAAAACAAGTTCAACTAAACCGAAAAAAACAACAACAACAAATACATGGTAGCAGCCCACAAATGCAAGAAATTTTTTGCTCGCATGTCGTTTAGTGGTTTTCCTACATTTCTTACTACTCTGAAATGACTAAATCATTGTACAACAAATACAGTAAAAAGAAATAACTACAATAAAAATTTGATAACAAATGGCCCACTGATAATAATATGACTGATTGAAATAAATACTCCACCTCCCAGTAAAACAGATTGAACCCACAACTAATCAAAGAAATGGGCAATGCACTGCACTGCAATCCAAGGTCTGTGTTACCTTCCCCACACCAAACCCGCAAGTATGGTAACATAAACAAGCCAACTGAAGAAAGCAAATGGTACAATATGAACACAGAAGTTCATCCACAGAAAAAAAAAAGGAAAAAAAATATGATAAATTATTTTCTTCACTCACTGAGGAAACAACAGAGAACATAGGAGTGGAGACCAAAATTAACTGAACAATAAATATCCATAAAAAGCTATCAAACAGCAATTTTTCAGAATGTATAAAATCATTTCAAAATGAACTGAATAAAGATTTGATCTATTACTGTTGATTTATGAAGAAAATTATGGAAGACAAATTGGAAAGGAAGTTGCATAAATCCATGTTCAAATGACCAAAAATATAAAAATGTTAGAATTACAGCAATACAATAATTAGCACTGTTAAACAGATGTAACATACTCTCCCTGTTGAGAAAACAGAGACACATGTGAACTTGCTTTGAAAGTCGACTGACTTAAGAAAGTTTAACATGTTGACAATATCTCATAGCACACCTTTCTGTTGTTCAATTGTCTTTTTAAAGGAAAATAAAATACGGTATTTATAAAAATACTTAGACTCTACTTGTCTAGGAGGATGGCCATGATGCTTTTCATTGTTTTAATAAAGGGGTGTTCGAACTACATTTGATGGCCTCACACAATTGAGAGCTACATTCTTATGGAAGCTCGCTTGACTATGCTGCACATATTGGCATCACAATTAGAAAATTTCTGGTTGGTATATGACCAGTAGGCCAATAGGTCACGAAATTTAGTTGAAAAAGAGAAAAAACTTTATCTGGAAAACATAAACTGAAGTTGACATGGTTTCATATTGAAGTTCAGTAGTTTCCTTCATAACCTTCCCACAGTCAAAAACTCCTGTGGGGATAAAATCAAAGAGCAAAATCCTCCTGAAGTTTGCTTGGTGGAAAAAGTAAAAACACTTTCAGAAGATTCAAAGCATATCTTTGCCTTACCTCAAGCTCAACCACATCAACCAGGTACAAAAATAGTAGTGAAAATAACAATTTAACCAACCAAATGTAGTTGCTAAAGATAAACTTCCGAGTAAAACATGGTCAAATATTTAGTCATACTTTCTAAAATCATTACAAATTTTAAAAATTGGTCTTATAGTGAAAATCATCATACACAATTAGTAAAAATATTTTATTTCTCATTTCTTTTTTTGAAAGAAATTAGGATTGTACAAATATTAAAGATAAATTACGTCTCAAAGCATGAAGATTACTTCATAATAAAAGGCAAATATATGAGTATAAAAAGCACCGTTTGACTTTTGCTTCATAGCATAGTAATCAAGATTACCATAATTGTCTCAATTTATGACGGCTTTAAACAATATTGATCAAAGTCAAGCATAATACACTCATCTAAATTTAATCTTTGAATTAAAACTAATGGAAACAAATGGCCCTAGTTTAAAAGAAACAAGCTGTTGAGGAATACAATCTAATAATCACAGCTGGCAACATGCTGTTTCCTACAAGTAGAAATTATTTTTGTTCCTGAGATAAAAGATCTCTGAAATTACATTGGCATATTCATCAAATTTGCCTATCAAGGAGAACTTCAAAGCTTTATTTAGAATTCCTGTCAACTTCCAGAGGTTTCCTGATAGTCCTGTTTCTTCCCTTTGAGAAGATAAACATTCATGTTGTCTTTGCCCTTTACATAGACGCTGCCTCTGGGCTCAAAATCATATTGTTTGCCTAAAATAGGCAGACAGTCTTCTCCTACCTGAATTTTTCCAGGTACGCCAGTAGAATCCATTCTGCTTGCAATATTCACAGCATCTCCCCAAATATCATAATAAAGTTTCCTTGTACCAATTACCTGAAGACAGGAAGAGAAACTTGATTGAATGATGGTGGCAGTATTTTTATTTCCATCAAGCCTAAACCTTCCTTGGAGATCACTCACCCCAGCAGTTATATCTCCATGATTGTAACCCACACGAAGAATCAAATTGAACTCAAGAAGATCTCGATTGAAATTGTCGATGACACCTTGCAGAGCGACAGCAAAATCAATGAGCTGAAAGAGATGCTGATGTTCAAATTTGTTTTGGCTTCGGAAGTGAGGATTAAGTCCTGATGCAGCCATGTATGTGCTGCCGATAGTCTTGATCTTGGTAACATTGCAAAACTCCGGTCTGTAATGGAAGAAGAAACAGTAGAACGCTGCTCTTTATGTACATGTAATGTTCCAATGTGATCAATATTATACCTGCTTAGCAGTTCATCAAAATCAGCTATGAGTTCATTCAAGACACGCAGGTATTCCTTGCCACCTAGGTACGTTTCATCGTACATTTCGTTAAAGTTTACAATAGAGGCGAAAATAATGCCAACTAGATGATGATTTTCAGAATATTTTGCCGTGTTTTTAAGTTGGTCAGCAACATGGCGAGGAATGATGTTATGAAGCAACCAATCGGCTTGATCCTGTTCAAAAGTAAATTTTCTTTGCAGATACTTTACAGAAAAACAAGAAAATGAAGAATAAAAGATTGTTACTTACTTTCATACTTTGTACTTTGGCTTTGTCTCTCACAGCCACAGCATTACCATGAAAACTCAGTCGGTATGAGATCTCAAACTCTCTATTAAGGAACCACACAAGCAGGAGGAGCAAAATGACATCAAGATAGATTTCAGCCTGATGAAAATTACTCTTAGGTAGAATATTGGGAGCACATTCTGTGATAACCTCCCTTGGCTCTCTTCTAGGGATATCCTCCTCATCTTGCACGGGCTGGGATAATAATGCCGTGTCTGCTCCACGAGCAGCTCTTTCGCTAAGTGAAAACTTTGCTTTAGCGGTAATAAATGGGATTGTCATACTACCAAAGTATTCATTCGTATCCAAATTGGCACCAGCAGAGAGAGAGATGGCATGCAAATGCTGGGGTGCCAAAGGGTCACTCACAGCTACACTGCTACACACCTGCAAAAAATGTAGTATGTGATTATTACATTTTAGAAAAGGATCTACTAAGGATGTAAGGAACTAGGCAATTGCTGACTTTTAACAAATAAACCACACCTGACTAGCAAGAAGAGAGATGAAAATAACTCCTGAGAGAGTAGCCAAAAAGCTTTTCATCCAACAATTTAGTTGTGTAAAATTGCAAAAATGAACGATGCTTAGGAACAGAACATAACTGAAATAGTAATCGTGACTTAGTTCTAGAATGGCTGAGGCTCGAGAGGTCTCTGCATTTCCAAGGGTACCATTCCCAAGGGCTAATGAAGGACATGAAAAGTTGGCTAGGACAGACGTTGCTGGCAGGCTCACCTAAACAAGATTTAAA
>CABIKL010000789.1:0-18992 GCA_902196195.1 Aptinothrips rufus | reverse complement strand
CCCCCCCCCCCCCCCCCCCCCCCCCCCCCCAATCTGTGCTCATCGCGGCAAAGGCCAGTCAGCCAGCTCGCTGCAGCTTGCTGCTTGCAGTGCGCTTGAGAACAGGTGAACAGTGCGCGGGTGGCTTTGGCACCCATCATATTGGTCAATCTGTCGGCTCTGAAGACAGCTCGCCACAAGGTACACTCTATGACCGACAGCCTAAGAGTGTTCCTATACCTGCTTAGAGGCATTGGTTGGTTACTGTTAGGCCTTTATAGGCCTTAAAAAACCTGCTATTTCTTTTTGACTTTTCACTCTCACTCTTGCTTCGACTTCTAACAACCAAGAGCGATGGATTGACATATAGCGCAAAGTATTAAACTGTAGCTATAAGTTGCCTAAACTTTCATAAGGCAAGCAGTAATGTTGTGAGTTTAATTTTTCTTTCCTTTAGGAAAATCACGAATTGATTTTCATCCTCATCAAAAAATAAATTTCTTCTAAAAATCCAAACCATGCAGTAAAGTGACCAAGTGGATAGAATCTGCACCTGAATCATGTCTCATCAATCTCTGGGATTCTTTCCAACTCTGCTGAGTTATGCACAAGGCATATATTTTAATAGGGGTCTTTAAGCTGTGATATTGATAGACAAGTCATTTTGGTTTAAAATTCATATATTTATCATCACAAATCTAAGGATATACATTGCATTGTCTATGTGGAAGACTTAAGCTCTCTGTTGTATCTTAGTAAGAAAAATTCACACACTAAAGTGGCAGGGGGGGGGGAAACAGGTTTAGAGCGGTTTAGAGGTACTATGCTTGACTCTAGAACACATCACAACCATCCTCAAAAGTATCAGTACATGAATGACACATTCACAACCATGAGTGTCAAATGTCAAGTGCATTTACTGCAGATCGTTGAAAAAAAATCCGTTAAAAATGGAAGAAATTTACTTACAAGAAAGAGCATGTAACAATGGTGACCACTGCTGGACAGAATATCTAGGTCTCAACATGGCATAAAACAAAAGCAGACATCATTTACTCATTTCAAGTTTTCATACAAATATTGAGCAACACACATTTAAATGGGAAGTTCATGGAACTGATTTCATAATTAGAAAGTAATTTGATTAAATGCTTACGCCAATACACAGATCAATTAAAAAAAAAATCTAATTTCAAAATGAAACATCTTAGCGAGACGTGATGTAATGTTAACAAATATAAAAACAGCAAACTTTAATAGCAAAACTGTCATAAATATATTTGGTCTTTATACAAACGAGCAATTCTTGCATCAAAATTATCATTCACTCCAATCAACAGATACCTTGATTCAGTTTATATCAGATTGGCACTTTATTGTCACATTGAAAAGATGATCTAAGATCCACTGTACCAACAGATGCAAAGAATGAATATTCAAGATATAAAAGCACAATTCACAATAGTAAAATTTTTGTTGTCTCCTGATTTGAACACAAATACCACCTCTGACATAGCCTAGGTCACTTGATTTTATGATAAAATAAGGAGGTGGAATAGATGAATGGAAAATGATTCTTTAAAAGATTTACCAGTAATTGCTAGAATATTGAAGAAAAGATCTCCAGTCTTACTGCATTGCACTTGTTATGTTTCTTCCTTATAATTATAATGAAGGCCTATTGTATGCACGCTTAGCCCAAAAATCCCAGATGCAGAAAAATTTCAGACTATTGATCACCCATTATTTTAGCTTCCTTAAGAGTAGCCATATTACTAAGAAATTTTAAAAAAATAATACAAAATATATCAAAAACACAATAGCAAACCTCACTAAATAACCCCCTTTCCCCATCCTAGCTGTTTTGTTCTCATCAGGCATGCATACAATAAACATTAGACCTCTATTAGCAGCAAGAAGCACAGAGCCTCCGTTGCCTACAACCTACAAATTCCTGTACAAAGAGTACAAATATCACCAGCATTACATAACAAAATATATATGCATACTATATAAACACGTTGATTCACTTGGATTGAAAAGTACCTTCTGGGAGGTTCCACAACAGATAATGTAATTATAGTTGGATTCAAACTACATGGTATGGTGAAAGTCAAATGATGATCAATAGCAAACACTCATTGACTCATGAAAAAAAAAGAAGAAAAACACAACATGAGAAGCTAGAAGTTCAGATAATCTTTTTGTTCTTATCAAACCACTAACATCAAATCCACAAGGAGCAGGGAATCGTAAGTGAATTGACAAAGGGGTCCTCAAATATCTCCTTAACACACTCTGAAGCAACTAGCAAAAGAGGCTGTGCCATCAAAAGAAGAGCAAAATATTGACAATGATACATTGATCTCATTTCAGTCATGGTTGTATGTAACACAACATAGCAACCTCCCTAATATAGAAATTAAGCTAAATACAGCTCAGGGACTTTTCCCAAAAGTGTTTTTCTATTGAAACTGAAATTTCTCAGAACAATTTAAAAGTATGAAGTAGAACTTCAGTCCTGGTCAGTCAAATAGAAGTAAATATTTAATGGGAAGTGGAAAACTTGTTACATTTGTGTTAGATGCATAAATTGTAGTAACTACCAATTAATTGACATAATTCACCACTGAAACAGTTAAAGAGTAAAACACAATTCACAGCATTTCAGAATCATACATCAAACAAGAAAACCATATACACAGTAAGTAAAAAAAATAAAAATTAATGAAGCAATCATGTGAAGCCTAGACTCCTTCAACAGCAATCTTCCACACATATTGGGATTAAAACACAACAGAGATGCAATCCAACACAGCACTGCATACATAAATTAATTGTTTATTTTAATTGCAAGTTGTCATCATGCTCTGTGTACGGAGGCTCCATGGTATGTCAGTTTGCTTCAAATGCTATAATAACATTGCAGGATGGGTTTGAATGTTAATTTGAACTCAAAATTACAAATAGCAAAAGCTAAAGCTGCCGCAGTTTATGTATTACACAACACAGGGACTTTACAAGTCCAAACTACGTGTGTGACTACCTCCCAGAATACAGAAATTAAACCTAAACACACATCGAAGCAAATCATTCTGAAATTCAGAACATGTGTGCTGTGCAACAATGCTTTCATTAGCAATTTTTTTTTTCAAAGAAAGCTTAACAATTAATGATCCAATAGCAGATCTTTATAGCTTGTAAGAAGGAAAAAATATGAAGACATAACTAAAAATAATGGTAATGAGACTTGAGAAAACAAACTTCAAAATGAAATTTGGGATTTGAGAAAACTACTAATGCAACAGATATTAGACATTTGACAGCATAAAGATATTCCAAAGTATCATCATTCCTCTCAATAAAACACTTATAGTATCAAAACTAAATTTGTGACTCAAGATTCAAGCCAAGACTTGAATTTCAAACATATCTCGCCAAAAGAAAGAGCATCACTATACTGATAAAGATCCATAAATATAAAAGTTTTATGCCTCTCCATGATTACATCTTGATTCACAAAACAATCCAAAGTAAAAACTTTTGGCAAGAAATTGAACGTATGTAGAAAACATCCAAAGAAATGAGAAACTGAGAAGACATGGTACAAAAACAACTTTCATTAGCACTCACGCATCTCATCACAGCTGCCTGGTGTTCTCTTGAGGGTTCACATGTGGATTGTAGCAGCTGTGTAGCGGGCTTCCCCTCTTCTCCAGCTCCATGTGCTTGGGCGATACTGCAACAAGAGGACGAAATCATGAAAAACGTTTTCAACTCATGACTCCGACAAATTCAGCTGAGAACAGTAAAACTCAACTAACCCGTATGAGCCACTGTCCGGATGTGCTATGAGGGTGCCTATAAGCATACAAGACCCACAAGCTAGCACTGCATAGAAACACAACAAGCAGAAGGATTCCAACAACACTCGACATGCTAACACCCAGGTTTTCATCTAAAAATCAGAGAAACAAGCATATTATTTAGTTAAAACACTTGAATAAATCTTTGGAAACAAATATTCTTAGTGCATTTTTGAATACCTGTGACATGATCTTGACGGCTGATAATTGGAATACTGTCCGACTCTTGGTGGTGCTTTGCTGCTTTGCTTCGAGCTTCTGGCTCATCAATCTCATGGAGGTGGTTGTTGTCAGGTAAAATAACATCATCGTCAGTACACTGGTCGCTTCTTTGTTTCACTTTCCCGACATTAGTGTCTGTAGGTTCACAACCCTTAAGGAGCCAATCTTGACGGTATCTATCCATGCCATTGGAACAACGTCGAGCACTTGGACACCAATTACACTACAAATTTGACATGAAACAGAAGAAAAGAACTCGCTAGTTGCAATCAAGTGCTGGAGGAAGCTAAAGAAATACTATATACAACACACTGGGCTTACCTCAAAGTTAGTGATCTTTGTAAGACATGAAGTACAGTCTTTCATGTCAAGACAAGTCGGTAGCGCACGGAGGTAGATGACTGTACCATTTTGTATATTGGGGAAATTGACTCTATGGTACTCATAGATGGTTTTCCGTCGAACAACTGAAAAGGAAAGTTATGTTGTTAAAAGCTTTGCAACATAGTAGAAGTCAGAGACGGCTACAAAATGTTCCCAATACATACAGAAAATTGTGCGATCAATGATGTAGGCATCAGACAGTCCAACCTTCACTGGATGGTTGTCATCCTTGATCTTATCAATATGAACGGGTACATTTTTATACACAAATACAATATCTCCACTTTTGTGTAATGTTACTTGAAATGAGAAGTCTCCTTGTTTGGGCCTGTCCTGAAGCACCACCTTACACCACTCGACAGTAAACGCAGTTCCTGTACAGAAAAGCAATAGATTAATCTCCTACTCCTCTGTCATACACAAAATGGATAAAATATGAGACTCACCAGAAATAACATCCAAAAATGAAAGCAATCAACAAATACGAAAGAAATTAAGTAAGAATAGAAGCAATGCTTAGGTAGTAAAGAATAGGGAAAAAACAAGTTAACTCACCATTATCAACGTACTTCACAAATGAAGTGTTTGAGATGCTCGTGTCAAAATTTGCCATAAGAGGAGCAATGTATTGAGTGGCTGCAAGCCAACTATGTACATAGTCTCCAGTGTATAGAAAGCCGCCAGTGGCTATCGTCACATTTTTTACCAAATGCCCATAGAAGGGAAAGTCAAACGTCAAGGCCACAGTCTAAAGTGAGATGGAAAACAAATAACAGACAAACAATAGAAAGTCTAATTACTTTATGTCCATATGACTCAATTTCGGACGCTATACTCACAGCTGCCCTGCGATGGGCTTGAGAGAGCATTGCATTCACAGTAACCCCTGGCTCAGACTCCATATCCACCCAGTACGGACTCAAATCTTGGATTAAGTACGAGGAGCTGTTGTAGTACTGGTGATGATCCTGAAGAGAATATGAATCATAGTTTATTAAATTTCTATGAGTTATACATACATATATATGCATCTTGATATCATTATTTCATAGGGACTTTACCTCAGTTTTATTTTTGACATTTTGCTGCGCTAGAGTAGCACTTGTAATTTCCTCAGGGAACTTAACATCAGTGTCCACATCAGCATCTACAACCTCTCCATCCCGGCTATGCCCATGCTCCACTGAGTGGTTGCTGTCATCCCACTTTCTGATCCCCGGAGGATCTCTATTTGACACACTCTTTTCTGCTGTGATGCTCTTTACCGTAGAGGACGTAACTAGAAAGGAAAACAAGAAGATCAATGGGCATTTTAGAGCAGTAATTTAGTGATAAGTATTCTGTACATTAGAAATTGCAACATATTGACACTACCTTCTGCTGCAGTTGCTGCACTGCTCACAACTGGTGGAATTGCAGTAGGAGCTTTTGCCTCTACACTGATAGCTGTCACAGCCTTCGGAGAGTTTGCAGACTTTTCTGCAACTTTCTTCTCAGGAAATGCACCTGTTAAAAATATAACAAAATAAAAGTAAAATGTTTTACAAAGATTAAACAAAAAAAGGTCATGCATGTAGGAAATTTACCACTACTCGGACCATCTGATTTGGCAGGCTTCGCATTGACAGCAGGATTGGTGCTGAACCCGCTGGGCACCTTCTTTCGCCCACTGGCTCCTCTTGATTTATCTTCATCCTCAGGACTGACATGACCGGGACTTTCATCTGGTTTTAGTTGCCTTTTGAGTCTGACACTTTTTCCTGTGTCTAGAAATACCATATCATGCAAGAAACTATCTTCATTCTCTAATTTTGATGGAGTGTCTACGAGCTCATAGGCAACATATTCATCACCTAGAACAAAGTTAAGGTAATTGTAATATTTATTCTCATATAACGAAGTGGGAACTAAATAGAAGCTGAAAGGCAACCTTATCACCACTAAACAATAGTAACAAATTGAGTATTGCAAGGACAGTCTTTACTTTATTGGATACAATAAATAACCCGAGGAAATAAGAACTGGATTGATAGGGAATGAACTACTCAAACAACGAAACACACAGTTCCCGAAAGAATGCAGTATCAAAATAGAAACATTTCACAAGATACTTTGAGGTTAATGATCCGATCTGATACTGAATTCTCTGGAATAAGATTGAAATTATTAGAAGCGGGAGCGTTCGTTAGAATGAACTCAAAAAAACAGATACACGTCAATGATTTGTGACTGTAAGTAGAAATTGAGCAAAACGAAAAAGATACACCGATAGTGAGAAGGCAATGTCCTTGGTAAGGATTTGCGAGAAGTCTGTTGGAAAGAAAACTTGCAGCTAATGATGAAATAAAGGTTAGAAAAAAGTAACTAACAGGAGTAAACTCACTCAAAATAGCCGACCCATGTAAGAAACCGGCACAAAATGCCAAAAATATAAATGATTGTAGAATCACTGACGAACTTCTAAACGCCATTTTCGGACTATATCAAGGAAGTGCACTTGTTGATATCTTCGTCATTAACTCGTGTCTACTGCGGTCCTTCAACCGAGAATCTATTGCAGAATTTTAGAATACATCCCAAACAAAATTTCAATTTAATGCAGTGCAACGAAAATGATTATTCTTTGGTGAAACAGTTTGGTTATAAATAGTGTTCCAACAGCAGGCAAGGCAGCACAAAATAACACTGGCCTTTGTTACTAAACATGTTGCATGAGCGATCCCACGGCCATCTTGATGCCCCGTCCCGGCTTCACGTCCTTCTAGATTTCTATTGCTTCGGTAGTGCGTTCGCGCAGAATTCGGGGCAGTTCGGAGTCTTGTTTTGGTGATGAAAATGGCGTATACTTCTTAAATGTTGTGAAGCTAGATTTTCACTTTCAATGAGCTGAAATGAAATGATTTCGATTTGAGAACGTGACGATTCCAGAATATTATGGAGATTTTTTTTGAAGGGAGCTGTGACAAACTAGGTATTCTCAGCGAGCTCTCTAAGTGCATAAAATCGGTAAGTATGGTTTACAACCTCAAATTTTGACAGCTCGCTGTTGGGCTATGTTCTATCATGCTGTTTTGTTGTGTTTCTCACTGAGTCTTTGTTCAGATTTTATTACTTTTAAATTTTACTTAAGTTTCGTAAGTTGTGTGTGCGGTAGGGTTGGGCCGATCAGTTTTCCCATTTTCTTAAATCGCTGTTTTGTTTTCATTTTGTTATATTTTGTAACCATAGTTAATGAAAGAACTTTGATGTATCCGTAGATCTTTATTGAAGCTTTGAACTCTGTCAACAACGCTGTTTGCCTCACCATTGATTGCCCGCTCATTCAATGCATTGATCGGTCTCTTCACCATGGGCTCAACAATCTCCTGCATGGATACTGGCCGCTGGTCCGGAGTTACAGCCACACTCAAACCCTTCAGACCATAGACAAGTTGGTTGGTTTGCAGAGTTCTCACAAGGCAAAAGGTAATGAAATGTCATTTCTATAAAAAGAGAAAACAAAGCTGAGTTTGTTTATACGTATACATGTAAGTACACTGTCTCTTATCTTCTTTTTCATTACATGTTCAGGTCATGCATGGTTACTGGCAACATTGATTGAGGGCTCGTTGCAAAGTTACCTACAATGTATGTTAGCAGAGTCCCAAACCATCAGCCGCTTTTATGCACCGCATGCAATTGTTTGTGATCCTTCAAGTGTAGCACAGCTATCATCTCTTTTAACTGGTTTGGAGAGCATAAATTTTTGTTTGGAGGTAATTTTATTTATACACCCAGTTCAATGAAGAACAAGTGAGTTTTACTTCACTGGCATTCCTAATCAATTATTATATTCCAGAAAACCATGGATTTCACCCGTAGCGATCATTGCTGCCAAAGCTCTGATCCTCATATGTCTGGGAATGTTCAACCACATCTGGAGCTTGTATTTGAAAATGGCAAGTCTCTATTTGCATCTACAATGACTTCGTCCGTAACGTCATCATTAGCATCTCCAGGTGACTCTGGCTTCACCCAACTCGACAGTGAGACGGATACTGCTTCTTTTAGTGAAATTTGTTTAGAGGCAGACTCTTCTAGTATTAAAGAAGTAAGAAGTGCCAGATATTATCAGAGGAAAATTTACGTTTTTATTTTAATATTGTTCTAATGTTTTCCATTCTTCAACCGTAGGAAGTTGCTGTCCTGCCAATAGATCCATGTGCTGAGAAAAGTTTGAAGACCAATCATGTGATGGAATCCATGACAACCAGTGATATTGCCAATGCCAATACTAGTGATCTCCATGAAAGAGATCCAGATGAAATTGTGCACAGAAAACAAAAACGTACAATAGGAAAGCATCAGAAAAGAGTGTCTTTTCATGAATGCACAGTTGAAATGCCACCTGAAAATAAAAGTATTGATCAGAACTGCACTTCTAAAGAAGTCAGAAGGCTTGGTGTTTCAATCAAATCATCTGCCTCTAACTTGTCGCGTGCAGTTGGAGATCTGTCAGCATTTGAATGTGAACAAGAAGGTGTGGAAATCGCAAAAGATTCTTCCCTTCTTGGGAGTGATGGTATTGAAGAGCTGTCATCCAAAGGGATTTCTGAAATTTCTACTTCTCTAAGAAAGTCTTCTAAAAGCTCATGTGCTGTTTATTCAGTCAAATCCTTTTTCCTAAAACCAATAAACCACAACTATGTAGGAATACCTGTAAGCGAACGAGGAATTCCTGAAGGCCAGGAAGATCCACCACACAGGTGCGCCGTAGTAACGGGCAAGACAAGCCTACCCACTCATGATTGTTTATCAGCCAGTATATGTGACCGATCAAGATCATCAAATAATAGTTCTCCAGGTAGTTCATGGTGCATGTACTCTTTAGTTTCTATTAATTTTATCATTTTAATGTAATCTCTCTCCTCATGATAACTTTATAATTTTTGATCTACTGTGGCACTCAGAGCTGGTTTTGATTTGTGCTTTCAGCTCCAAGTTACTCAAGTCTAAAACCTCAAATTAGTACTGCAAGGAAGATTCTTTGTGGTCCGAATGCATCCTCAACTGGGTTGTCAAGCTCTTGCGTCAGCAGTGTGTTAAGCCAGACTCCATCTAAGACTTGTCTTGTTAATAGATTTCTTCGCTCTATCACTGAAAAAAAGATCTCAAACCTTTGCTCAGCAGCAGCATTATCTGAAGGCGAGAAAAAGAAATCATCCATGAGGTTTGTTTAAAGGGAACTGTGTTGTTGGGATAATGTTTGTAAATGTTCTTTTTGCTAAATATGTACTTATTGTGTTGCAGAAGTCTGAATTTGTACATTGTGGGAGTGAAGCCTATTAATTATTTAGCTGAAGAAATTCTTGGTGAATTAAAAGAGGAACTGGCACAAGCTCAATATAACCCATCACTCCCTTGCTCCAGTTATTTTCTTGTAGACTTTACATTAGATGTGGAAAAAACGCTTCGTTGTCGCCTTCAGCTTTCAGATACTGAATGCATTTTGAAGGTACGCTGTTTCTCCTCATTATTATCTTTTTGCATGCATTTTTTAGTTTTTCTTTTGGGACTTTTCCTATTGGAGTTAGTAGTAAGTTAGCTTCTGTTACTTTTCAGATCTTGAAAATTAGAGACCCAGCTGTGGATGTGAGTGGCAGGAGACTGCCATTTCTGGCTGTTGTAACAAATAAATCCATTTATGTTATTGATAATATGATGTCAAAACGTTCTGTTTTGCTTCACTCTCAACTTTCTTCTATACTGGTAAATTTGTTTTGAATGAAAATGCAGATACTTACATTTGTTTCCCAGATGATATATTAATAAGGATAAATTCCAGGTGGGAGCCAACTCACAGTGGATTTCCATGATAACTAAAGAAAAATCTTCTCAATTAAATGTGCTGATCGGAGAAAACAGTTGTGTTTCTGAGCTCATCAGTAGTGTTGAGTTGTCTCTTCGACGGGAGAACAGAAAGTTCACACAGTTACCATCAGTATTTCAACTCTTCTATGAAGATCTGCACAAAATACCATACTGGAAACCTATCTTACAGGTATGATTCTCGTAATTCAATTGTAATTTTTCGTTGCTTCTTATTTTTTTTAAGGACATAATACAAATCTTTTATGAACAGTTTATTTGATTGATATGTACAATGATAACTCCCAATGATCTAAAGAATTCTGTATACTGTTGATGACTATCTTGTCATTCTAATTTTTCTGTTCCCTTCCCAATTTAGGGTGAAAAAGTATACCACTACTCAATAATTCATGCCGTTGAGGAGACTTTAAGTCCACCTAGTTCACTGCTGCAGTCTAAGATGAAAGGTGTTTTTATGTTCAGGGCATGTGATAATAATGCATCCCTTTCTTGGGAGCCTGGCTTTTTTGTTTTAAAGTTAGTACTCTTTCAGTGGTCATATTTCCTAGTTCCAATTGTGTCAATATCTCTGTAATCTTTTGAATGTTTTTCTACAGGACTGATGTGTTGTATGTATTTTCTGACGAGGAAGAGTCGTCACTGCACTTTTCAATAAACTTGACTGGTGTTGATTGTTGTCCTATTGCTTTCAATTCACGCCCACACACCTTTAAAGTGGGACATATTCATGTTGCCGCACCAGATGATTCTGTTGCTCACAGTTGGATTGTCGCGCTCCAAAAAGCATCATTAGGGGTAATTTTTTGAAGCTTACTTACTGGTTGATAATTTTTATTTGTCGTCTATTACTTGTAACATGGATTATTTTGCTGTTCTAGGTGTGTCATGAAAAGACTGCTTTGGATCCAAAGTTCAGCGTGCTCAGTGGATCCTTATTACTCACTGAAAGCCGTCTAATGTTGATTAGTTCACTTGGCATGCCTTGGGAGTGTACAGAAAAAGCAGATAAACTTTTACTTACTGCTTTCGTTTCGGACATAACAGCCTTACGAGTGGGTGATTCAAGCTCTTTATGGTGTGTTGTGGTAAGTGAAATTGAAGTAGTGTGGACTCTAAACACTTCTTTTATAAATTTCAAATTTTCATACATGCATAAGAAAAACGTTGTAGACAGAGCTTCTTGACCAGTGAGTGACTATTTTGATATTTTCCAATATTAACATGTTTTTTTTTTTTTTTAGGAGTTTTCATGCCGGGAAGTACATGAGTCTGGTGGAGACTTCATCATATTCTTCAGCACACACTCCGAGATGTTGGCCTTCAGGGATAACTTGTGGGAGTTGAGCCCTCCTCTAGCTCAGGTATATATTCTGATTTTTGATCATCTCAAAAATTGTGTGCATGAATACCTGCTCACTTTTTTTATATCTTAATTTTGTTTTTACAATCATATTTACAGAGTACTAGTGAACTGTTTCCCACTGAACCCCTGAGACATCGTTGCATTGATATATCAAGAACTCTTTCGACCGGTTGGGATTTTATGTCACCCTCAACAATTTAATTTTTTGGTGGTGCTTTTTGAAAAGACATTAGTGATGAATGATAGTTCATAACTTTTGTAGTGTCTTGAATACAGAGAACATTTTCAGATATTTTTCTTGCATACTAATGCAAATCTTTGTTTTTAATGTCTCGGAAATGGTAGGGAAATGTTTTTGTGAGTGCAGATTATTATGGCACAGGCAACTTCTGTATCTGGAAGCCTGAGTGATGTATGACTCTTATCTGTTGTATAACAGCAGTATGGAGGAGCAACATGAAACCAGTAGAAGCTTATTTTAAATGCTCATGAAGTGATTAAATATGGTAATGAGTAGTTATAAGGCACTTCTTATTAAAGATCTCATTCTGATGTTCATCTTTTCTAGACTTAAAAATTTGATCTAGTACCGTAGCAAGAATATTTCAATGTATTTGCTCTAGTGAATATACGCTATATTTAGTTGTGGAGAAGCATTATATTGTTTATTTATCTGCTGTTGATAAGAGTGCTTTTTTTTTCTTTTAAATTTTAAGAGATAGCTAGAAGACACTGAAAAGCTTTGGTCAAGTGATTATTTTTGAAAGTTAAGTCTAACTTTTTATTTAATTATTCTAGCATTGTGCTACATCTAGTTTTAGCTTAGGTGAGATGATTCTTTTTAAATCATTCCAGGCTTTATGGTGCAGGATCGCTTTTAGTTTTGTACTAATTTTGCTTACAAACTGTGATTTACAAAAATCCATCCATTCTTCAATCTTGTTGGCTTATCAATATGTAGCTAAATTATGAAGTGTTAGTTTAAGCCTTGTAAATTTTGTTGTTGTTTCTTTGCCCCAGGTTAATGCCTGATCTGCATCTAAGTTGCGTGTTATGCCCTTCTCTAGTCAACATATTGGATCCACATATGTTTTCAAAGTTCTTGCACCCCTATGAATTTATATTCGTTTCCTGGCGGGGTGCAAGGGGGCGTCGGGCGGCATCCTCTCGGCGCGCCGCCTGGAAAGTAGGCAATCCGACCTAGGCCCCCCCCCCCACACACACAAAAAAAAAATAGTATGTGTGATTTAAGCACCAATTTTTTGAGATTGCAGTCATGTTGGTGTTTGTGATAAGAATTTTTATTGGCAATGGCCTGTGTTGAAGTTTGTGATTGGAAACCATTAATTGATGCGTTGAATGTTGGTGTCATTTGATACAGTTGTGAAGTGATGTAATACGGCTACAGAGGGATGAATGTTCCTCAAATGCGTTCCACAAGCATATTGTTGATATTCATACATGTAATGTATGACTGAAATTAACTTGTGAGGATAGAGATAAAGACTGATGTGGTTATGATCTGTGATCTTGCAGCGTATGAAGTGCTAACATCATAGTTTGATTTGTTAAAAGCGTTTGGAATCGATTTTTTTATGTTATTGAATGAGTTGCTTTATATTATATCTTCTGTCTTCAGATTTTAATTCATAATGCTGTTTTATTTTGAGATTGACAAAAAGTTTTCAAAGAAAAAATGTGTGTCAACTATTTTGTTTTTAGTGTGTGGTATACCCATGAATGTATCAGAATGTTTGTCTAATGGATAAGATATGGAGCAGTAGTATAGAGCACATCCATCTGGCTCTATTTTTAGATGGTAAATCACATCAATGTCAAAGTCAGTCATAGTCAAATCATATAATAACAAAAAAAATCTGAAAACAAACTCTCTTTTGATTTTAAACTTTTAAGGAGTATTTTCCATCTTGAAAAAAATCATACAAGGGAAGTTGAAGTGAAACACATTCCTGTCTCAAATCTATTAATGTTTAGTTTACAAAAGTTAACAACACAGTAAGTTTTAATACAAAGAGCAGTTCATAGAGACTTCATAAACACACTTTCAATACAACTATTACTTGGCCTCAAAATATCAAATAAGTAAATATTTGGAGCTGAATATCAATAGATAACTTTTTATTTTAGAGAGGCTTATAGTCCAGTTTTGATTCCAATTTTTTGTTATCTGCAACTTTCCTCACAGCTTTCATGAAATCTTCTTGAATAACCCACTCACGCTCAGCTCTGATGGCAAAGACACCAGCTTCTGTGCATACATTGCGTAGATCTGCACCATTGAAAGTATCCGACAGCTTCACCACAGCTTCATAATCTAGAATCAAACAAAATAATATAGTTGAGTTACCAACTTGATATCTATAATAACTTGACAAACAAAGTTTTGAAACAGTTATGAAAGGACAGTAGTAACGTCTCTCTAAATAAATCGCAACACTTAATTCTTAAAGGATTATTTAGAGGTGTCCTTTCACTTACCAATGTCACCATGTTTTGAGATTGGAGTAGCATGAATCTTTAGGATTTCAAGGCGTGCTTGCTCATTGGGCAATGGAATCTCAATTTTACGATCCAAACGACCTGGACGCAGCAACGCTGGATCCAGCGTGTCTGGTCGATTGGTCGCCATAATCATTTTCACCTAGTAGCAAAAAATTAAACATTAAACTGGGAGTTTTGTGAAAGTTCAATAGGCTAAGTTTAAGTACTTTAACTATGAAAGTCTTCACTATAATCAGCATAATTTAAGAAACAGGTAAATTTTCTTAACGAGCAGAAATAAACATACTTGTCCAAGTGAATCAAAACCATCCATTTGATTGAGAAGCTCCATCAAAGTCCGCTGAATTTCACGGTCGGCTGATGTTCCCTCAGAAAATCGTCGCCCACCTTAACGGAATGTAGAGAAGTAAAAAAAATTACATAATTGATCAGAATAAAGATTGAAATTTTTTTAAACAGAATAAATATTGATGACAAAACTAACCAATAGCATCAATTTCATCCATGAAAATGATGCAAGGTTGATGGTCACGGGCATAGTTAAACATTTCTCTGATAAGGCGAGCACTTTCGCCAATGTACTTGTCTACAATTGCACTTGATACAACCTACAAAATAAAAAGAAGTCAGTCATGATAATTAAGCACATCTTAATGAACAGGGAAATACAAAAATATACTTACTTTCAAGAAATTAGCATCAAGTTGACTTGCAACAGCTCTGGCCAAAAGAGTCTTTCCAGTACCAGGTGGGCCATACAGTAAACATCCTTTGGGTGGTGTAATACCAACTCTTTGAAATAGTTCAGGATTAAGTAGTGGAAGTTCTATAACCTGAAAAAACAAATGCATTCAGACACTGACAATTTTCCAAAAAAATTGAATGAGTTGAATCAGAGGAGAAGAAGTTTCTTACCTCACGAAGTTCGCGAATTTGTTCGCTTAGACCACCAATCACTGAATAAGTAACATCCCCAGGATCTTCATGCGACATGTTATACACCAATGGATCAACTTCACGAGGTAAATATCGCATTATTGTCAGTGTAGTCATGTCTAAGGCAACACGAGTGCCTGACTTAAGCTTATCTTTATCCAACTGACGGCGACATCCAACAACATATCTTGGTCCATTTGTAGCTTTGACAATAACTGCAAATTCAAAAGCAATTATAAAGTATTTGGAGAAGTTGCTCTTGATATAAAATAGAAAATTAAAAATCACAATTTACATTTATCCTCTGTGAGTTGTTTCAACACCTCCCCAACAATCTGAGAAAGATCAAAATGTCAGTTACTAGTAATTACTGCAAATAAAAAGCCCATTTGTGACCATCAAAAAAAAAGTATGAAGTGCCTTACCTGACCAACACTTTGCAATGCCTTCAAGTCATTTTCAGATTTATCATACTGCTTTGTCAGCTCCTTTAACTGCTCTCGCACTATCATACACACAAAAAAAGAGAAATAGACATTGTCTGTTACAAAAACACGAGCTGACAGTAGAATAGAGTTGACAATAGGAAAATGTGTGGGACTAGGGAGGAGACCATACAAAAGTAGGAAGACCAAGAGACGATTTACAAGCAAACAGTCCAAAACAAAAACAAAAAACTGAAAAAGGGGAAACTCTTAGAATATCCCCAAAGTAACCTAATTCTTATGTATTGAAGAGCAGGTAGACGAAATTCAGAGGCATTTTAAATTGTCTACTAGATCAAATTAAAACATACTATGGTCGGTAGTTGACAACATATAAGGTTAAAAAATTCCCTACACAAGCAATAAAAATATGAATAAAAAATGAATCAGCAAAATGATGTTCAGAAAAAGGTGTAAACAGGGCAATCATGTACTAACTTTCTTTCAATCTGCTTTCAATTTCTTTGTGTTCCAACAGTTTCTTGCGATAATCCTGGAGAGCCTTTTCTCTTACTGCATCGGTAGTCATTTTGAGTTGCAAATATTAAGAAAACGCAAAATAATTCAGATCTTCTGACAACACAGAGCGGTGGATGTGTATGTCATTCACCACACCACCACGACCACCAACCACCACCACCAAGACGCCGATAGACGACTTGAGCTCAGCCGATTTCGAAGAAGAAAATAAGAAGTGGTGTCAAGAACATGGCGGCCATGACGTCAGATTAAACCCCCTCCATTCCTTCCTCACCCCCGCTTGCCCGGACTCTGACGTCACGGCCGCCATGTTCTTGACACCATTTCTTATTTTCTTCTTCGAATCGACTCCCAGTGAGTCTTATTCGATACTTCGATACGAGGGGATTCGATAGTTGCTTCCAACTTCCAACATTTCATTGTATCGTTTCCTATTACTTAGTTTTAAAAAAAAAATGAAAAGTTTAGAGAAACAATAAAAAATTTCAATTGAGTTGGATGAGCAGCGAAAGTTAACCAGACAAAAATTCGATTTTGCCATCTTCCACCCTCCCGCGGGCCAGAAGATGGTCGGGCATATGCCAATCCGCCAAGCCACACGGTTCCGTCATAGACAACCCATGCTTCAGTCACATAGAACGACTCCCCATTATTCAAATCCTGTAAAAATCATAATTGATGCACGGCCTTTTCTTGAGTCAGTGATAAATCTCCCTCGAAATTGCTCTGTGCTACAGCAGACTACAGACGACGTACTGAAGGGGATGTATTCAGTCAACTATATAGCAGGCTCCGTATCGTAGTACAACTTTTGTTACGATTTCAATCAATGTCTTGTTACATGTAAAACCAATAAAGTTAAGTGGCAGTCTTTAGCATTTAAGCTGTATGAACTATATTTAGAATGGGGAAAATGAATTCTCTATTTTCTCCATGATTCGCCATGCGTATAAAGAGTGAGAAGACATGTAGTTAGCGCAGCAGCGCAGCGGTGTGGAGTGTGTGGGCAACACAAGTTTCAAGATGGCCCCATGGCCGGAGCAAGAAACAGAACCGAAAGCTCCCGACAAGACAGGCGCGGCGACTGTCGTCGAGAAACCATGCGACACGCCGTCGGCAACAATGAAAGGAGGGGACCCGTGTAAACCGGTAAGTGAACTTCAACGAAATTGCAAGTTTTCGTGCCCGACGTACATGACTCCTTTGGCTCAGAAAACTGACATTTTCTCTTATTCTGTTCCTAGTGTCAATTTTCTTTCTCAAAACTTCGCCTTTACGGCTTGATACACTCTTTTTTTTTCTAATTTTGAACGCCCTTCTCCGAATGTGGGTTAATCCTTGAAGATGTAATCATTCCTTTTATGGGTAACGCCTAAGTGACAGCGAATCGATCATCGACATACGAGGGCGTTAGTTTTTTTCTGGATTACAACCTTGACTCTTTTAGGTATTTGCTCTACCATTAGCGTGTGTAGATGTACGTCCATTCATTTCAGTAATTCGCAACTTACGTGCCGCTTTCTCTAAAATAAGAAGTGGTTTTAGTTATAAGAGGTGATGAGCATGATGGGGTTAGGTTCTGGGTTATTTCAACTCTATTACGTGTAAGGGTCTTATTAATATTCATCATAGCTATCTTTCCCGACCTTAATAGTGATTTTTTGTTTTGTTCTTTTGCAAGAAATAATAATTGAAACCTGAAGAGAAGAGAAGTGTTCTTAAATAAAGTCAAGGCACAGTGTGTACCAAGGTTGACTTACATACAATGCCACTTCTTTTATACACTGTAAGGTATGAATGAAAATAAGCACTATCAATCTCCACAGTCAAATTATGAAATAAAAGTTCTGTAAACGTTAACCTGATTTAATAATTTTTCTTACTCTTTTCATATCAATGCATTTTATGTTCTCTACTTGTGCTTGCGTCCATGATTAAGTTGTGTGCTGCACATCCTCGGTACTCATTGTGTCGTTATTTTTCATACATATTGTATGTACCAATTTTTGTTATTTATAATGCTGTTGATACTTTTCAATCAAGGTTATGTTGTAAGGTGCCTTAACTCTCAAGTTCAGATTCAGTTAAGTTACTGCTATATTAGCAGCATGCATCTTATGTTACCTCATGATTGTTTTGAGTCTCTATGAACTGGTTTCTCCTTGGAGTCTGCTCAATGTATATTACTTAAACATCAAAGAGTGGGAAGGGGTTTGGGGAATGCCTATTTCAAATTTCTTTGTGGGGTGTAGGGATCCCAGAGCCTATGTAGACAGTTTCACAAGGATATATTTACCCTGCCCCAAATTACTCACCTTAGTACCCCTTACACTAGAAACCCTAGGAGTTTGTAAAGTTCACAGCCAAACAACCTCTAGATAAAGTGACTTTGCATAATTCCCAATAGAAGTCAAAATCTACAGTAACATAGTGGGGGAGAAAGGGGGGGAGTGTGTGAATATTGTCTACTTATGTGGAGGAAGAGGTAAAAATATAACCTGTTTTTGTCATGTACTTATGTATGACCCCTTGGGCTCTCAGGAAATCCTTTAATTCTTTAGAGGTTCTGTAGTTCTGCTAACTTGCGAATCCGCGGACTGGACTGCTACGCAAGTTTTGAGGGGCAGAAAAGGTGGGGGTGGGGGGCATTGGGAGAGCGTGCACAGAATGGAAATAGCTTCGGCAAGCATCGGTAAGTTGCTGTTCTCCGCGCTGATTTACAGCGGCAACCGGCAAACTGGCCTAATCGTTTGTCACTTTCAAAATTCTATTGATTACTCTGAAAGGTTACGTTCAGGAGTTTGGCAACATTAAAGAGAAGCAGTTTTTACGTAGCAGACAGAGGGGAGAGGTGGCATCGATGTCTGCATGTTCGCATCCCCC
>CABIKL010000788.1:0-18994 GCA_902196195.1 Aptinothrips rufus | reverse complement strand
CTCCCCCCCCCCCCCCCCCCCCCCCCTCTCTCTCTCTCTCTCTCTCTCTCTCTCTCTCTCTCTCTCTGTCTCTCTCTCTCTGTCTCTCTTCCCCCTCTCTCGCTCCCCCTTGCCGCCCCCTACTCCTCCTTTCTTGCCAGTTTCTGTATTGTGATAGCCTTTTTATTCCTATTCTGAATATGCTACCATCCACTCTCTTGCCACTCGAAAACATCTTCAGTCCATTGCTCGTGCTGCGTGAAGTAATTCGTGTCAATCAGTCTCAGGTGCAGACCCGGAACGTGCCTCTTGTCTTCGGAGGAGAGGGGTGAGGTAGGCCTACCTGATGGGCAATGTACCGAAAATTGCCTATATGTAAAGGGTGAAAGAACAAAAATTGCCTACCAATCAGTTGGTTCCCTTCGGCCCGCTAGGCAGAGTGTACCCCACCCCACTATGTCACGCACCACCACGCCCAACAACGCCACGCCACGCCACGCCACGTCTCGCCGCAGGCGGGCGGCGCGTTCCCCGCCATACCTGGTCGTGTTACGAGGGCCGTCTGTCCGGGACTATACTATGTATGTGCCTTTCTCTCTCTCTCTCTTTCACTCCCCTCCCGCTCTAACATTATTATGCAAATGATGCTCGCCTCACGTGGGCCTGCTGCGGCCCCTCTGTCCCCACGGTGGTGTGCTCCACTAGCCGCGACCTGCCCCCGCACATCGCCAGCCCGCACCCCACCCCCATTCCCCCACCCCCACCTCGCAGCCCCAGCAGGCGCGGTCTCGTTTTCAATGGCTATACTGCAGTGTGTGCGGTGGTGTCACCCTCCCACCCCACCCCCATCTGAATCAGTGTCACAGCCCAACCTACTTGTGGACTGCTTGTTGTTGTTTGATTTAGCTACCCGTGTCACACAGGAAAACCAAAAACCCAGAATCTGGGGCAACTAAATACAGAAACAAAGGGTAAAAAATAATAATTTTGAGTTGATTTTCAGATCTGTTGCAAAATGGTCAGGAAGCTTCGAAACGCGTTTTAGAATAGGTCTCAAAATCACTCCCAAAAATATTTTTTTTTTACCCTTTGTTTCTGGGTTGAGTTTTCCCAGATTCTGGGTTTTGGTTTTTCTGTGCAAAGATACTGGAATAATTTTCAATGTGGGAAATGCTCCGACCAAATCTTCATCGTTGAAAATCCCTTCAAACGTTTGATTAATGCTTAGTAAGTGTATTATTTGACGGTCCGGTACGCAGGAAGTTTCCATACCTGCCTCTAAAATTCGTCGCAACGCGAATTCTTTTTCTAACAGTGTGTTTTCGTGGAATAGGGAACGGGGCGGGGGAGGAGGACAAGTGTGCTCTGGCGTTGATCGCCCCACTATCAACTTGATGGCCAGGCCAGAGCACCCTCCCGGCAGCCGCACGCACCTCGGAGATGGCCCCTTAGCTCCAGAAAAGACTTTCCACAGAATATAAGTACCTTTCCCTGACATATACAAGATTGTTTGTGATGCGTAGAGAGGTGTGTGGTGTCCCACTACTAGAAGCACTGCCGCAGCTTCCGACACTTTGTGGTCAATGTTGATTGACGATGTCATGACTACTCAGTTAAAGATAATTTAACGAACGCTCGATGTACTAGGCGGGCACAGAAAAATCAAAACCCAGAATCTGGGGCAACTCAACCCAGAAACCAAGGGTACAAAAATATTTTTGGAGGTGTTTTCAAGACCTGTTGCAAAATGATCAGGAAGCTTGAAACGCGTTTTGGAATTGGTCCCAAAATCACCACAAAAACATTTTTATTTGACACATTTTCTGGGTTGGGTTGCCCTAGATTCTGGGTTTTGATTTTTCTGTGGGATCCTTGTCGATACTGACGCATGTTCGTGACAAGGAGAAGCACTGCAGTCGGTTTCCGTTCGTCTTGCAGCACATTCATTCTGAGCGGTCGCTCACCGGCCGGCAGGTGCGGGACTGCCCAGACTCATCAGAGTGACCTTTGCCCTTGCTTGGTGTTCTGTCCGACACTTCGCGCCACGATGTACTCGCGAGCACGTCCGGGGGACCGAAAATGCAATAAATCCACCGGAAATGAAGAATAATTGGCGGTGGATCGCCGGGGCGGTGATCTCATGAGACCCTCCAGCTCGGGCCGACGTGGTTCCCACTGGGCCCGGAGTTTTGCTGAGGAGAGTGTCTGAGAGAGGGAAAGAGAGAGGGAGATGGGGGGGGGGGGGACGAAGAAGGTAAGGGTTGGCACTGCGCTGCCACTGGAGGCAGGGAGTAGAACTCATGCCTCACATACGGATTCGCCACATATTCTCCCGGTCTAAGCTCAGGATGTCGTAAGGAAATGCAATTCTCGTGCGAAAGCAATATGTCTGCCGCATCCGTCCGAGGCCTGGCCGGGCTGCCTCTCCCCCTCCCACCCACCCCCTGTCAGCAGCGAGTAGCAGGACCCGCCCCGCTTGTAGGACGTGAACCCCACACTCCTGGGACGAAAGATGCTCAGGGTACAAGGAAGGTATGCAAACCCGCGCGTCATAGAAGTATCACGGGCTTGCCTACCTTGCAAATGCTCCGTCCATTAACCCCACCCCTCTTAATTTGTAGTCAGTGACTTGGCGCCTTACGAAGGAACGGTAGGCAAACCCGCGTGGCATGGAAGTGTCGCGGGTTTGCCTACCCAACAGGTGCTCTACGGCCGCTGCGCACGTCCCAGCAGCCTTCATGGTTTGTAGTCTACGACTTGGCGCCTTAGGAAGGAAAAGTAGGCAAACCCGCGTGGCATGGGAGTCACGGGCTTTCCTACCCAGTTGGTGCTCTACAGCCTCTCTTTATATCCCCCAACTACGAACCATCTCCACTCGTATACTGCAATGGGGCACGCCGCAAGGCTAGCTGCTCCGTATACGTCATGTTTTGTATTCGGACCGGCACACCACTGCCCCGCGCGAGGCTAGGAAGGGATGCGAGATACTCGGCTTGCGGGGCGTAACAGACTTTGATATGCCAGCTTTTATGAGCTGCAGCGGCGGAGGGACGAACGGCTGTTGACCGACCGCAGAGCACTCTAGCGGCGGCGGGCGACACTCATCAGATAAGCGTTTGTGGCCGGCCGGACCCTTGGGCTGGACTGCTGGCATTGACGCGAGCGAGCGCGGGCAGAGACGGGCTGGAACAGCTCTGGAGAGGGGCTGGAGCGGGCTGGAGCGGGCTGGAGCGGGCTGGAGTGAGGCTGGAGCGGGCTGGAGTGAGGCTGGAGCGGGCTGGAAAGGGACTGGAGTGAAGGATTTGGTAGCGCGTTTATCAACCTTCGTCTTATCGAGGTGCTTCACCTCCAGGGTTGGTTGGGGGACTCGCAACGGAATTCCGGCATTTGTTCTTGCAGCCTGATCTTCCCGGGAAGAAGTGGATTGTCTCTCCGTCGAGACAAGTAAGTCTGAGCTGAGCCCCAGCAGGCCGCGCTCGTGTAGTCCTTGGGGAGGGGAGGTCCTCGTGCTCTCTGAGCTACACCTGTTCACGAAACTATCAACGTAATATTGACTTTCTATTGCAAGTTACAAAGTACTTTGTGTTACAAAGAATTTGCTTCATGTTACAAACTGAAACCCTTTGTAGCGATACAAACGATTTTATTTTGTAATTATTTAGCGAATCCTTTGTAACACAAACAAAATACTTCAGAACTTACATAGGACTTTAAGCGCATGTAATACAAAGCAGTACTTTGTAACGATTTAAGAGTATGGATTAGAGGCTGTGCGCAACATAACTGGCAGAGTGCGGCGGAACAATCTCATCTCCTTATGGCCACAAGAAACTTGAAGTGTTCGCGAATCGAGGCGCTTGCTCAACTCAAACACACTCTACGCCGGCACAGCCCGGCACAGCCCGGCACAGCTCCAGCGCAGTGTACTTGTCGAGCAGTTTGATGTTTGTTCGCTGTGGTCTGGATCGGGGAGGCGACGAGGCGTGGGAGGGAGGGAGGGAGGGAGGGAGGACATGAGTGTGAGTGAGAAGGGAAGGAAACGTGTGTCGCCAGGACACGTGCTCCCAACTTGTTTTTATTCGATGACTGCGGGACAGGATAGGATATTGCCCAGCAGCAGCCGTATTCACTTGGGAAGCTCGCTGTGAGCAATGCCAATAATATTAGTAGCGGAGTCCTGGCCGGTAGCCGGGCCAGGCGGTCCATCGGAGGCCCTGCAATGCGGAACACTTGTATACTGCAAAAAGAAAAAAAGTTCGATTCAATTTAATTTAGTGGAAGGGACTGAAAATGTCGTATGTTTCAACCAGATTTGTGTAAGTCATACTAAACGTTTTCGTACCTTCCACTAAATTTAGTTGCGCTCGCGGTAAAAAGATTTGCTCTCGAGATTTGCATCGAAACAAGTCGCGATTCTCATCCGATGAACGTTATAAATAAAAGATGGAAACGAAAGAACAATCTACCAATGAGCGTTAAGTATCAAATGCTTGATGAGAACGAGTACGTGATTCGGCCAGCTTAATTTCGAAACACTGCTCCTTTCGGGGTGGGGCTGACTTATGTGTCTCCGCGCAGCGCGAGGTGCGCTCGGCTCTCGGCTCCGCTCCGTCAAGAACAAATAAATTCCAAAACTATCAGGAAAACTTCCCCGCGGCCACAGACTTTCCGTTCCCCCTTCCAGATTTTCCACCCGGACCCGGCCCCTCAGTGAGGGGCGACGTGATCCCACAGCAAATGAAATGCGGCTAACCGGGTCATTGAACATTGGTCACGGCCTGCTCCTAATAGTCCAGGAGAGGGGATTGTTTGAGGCGCCCCCTGGCGGTGCCCTGCCGCACTCACTCTGCTATCGGACAAGGATGTAATCACACTTTATGCCATAAACCTCCCCTCCAAGCGCTCCCCTATAAAGTTGGCTTAAGTAATCAAACCTATGAAATTCTCTACCGGAGCCAGCTTGCAGGGCTCAGCGAGCCGGCTTCAAACCCCTCGAACCATCCTCGTCACAACACTCGGCCTCTTCGCCGCTGATGCGAATTTTCGCTGCCTTTGATTGTGATCTGCACTGAAAAAAATATGAAAACAACAAACTTTTTGGCTACAGTCCAAAAATGTGGTTGTTTGGAACATAAATTCTCTGCCTTTTAAATCAAGTAAACTATGTTTGGGTCACGCAAAATGTAAGTTGGTTATGGGATCGGTGCCATACTGAGATCACTTTTCATGTGTTTGTGTTTTTTTATAGTCAGGACATGGGAGAGGATACTCTCTGTTTGCAGTCGTGGTGGACTGTTCAGTGATCACCTGGCGTGGAGTCGAATCCCGAGCGATCGCATTGCTTACCCTGAGGTAGCAACATTTTAGACTAGTTGAAGAAAACATATTTCTAATCAGCCTGACTTAAAAGAGTCACTCAAGGTATGCAGCGGGTGGTTAGCTTGGGGTATTTCTGTTTGTCTCCCTCCACCCCACTGTGTTGGACCTAACAGGGAGCCCTCCCCGCCCCGCCCCGCCCCAGGCAGTGCATCGACTAGCTGGGTCACCCTACTTGGCTGTGTTCGCCCGGGAAATTAATCGTAGCCCAAGTTTGATTTACTGGCGGGCTGCTTGGCACTGGAGGGTCAGTCGGGATGAAGCCACCTCGATACTGGGCGGAAGTTTAAATCTCAAATTTAATGTTACTAATCAATATATTCTCAGTTTATTACGGAATAACAATTTTCGTTTATGTCATTATAATTTAAGCAAACCAACTAAAACTGACTTTAGAGAAACGAAAAGTTTGGTTTATTTTACTAAAATAAAATAGTGTGTTATGTACTTCACTCCCAATCAATCTGTGTGATTTGCGCAGTGCAGTGCGGTGCAGACGGTTTGCTTTGCCCTGATGTTGTTCTTCTTTTGTTTTTCTTCTTCAGATAACCCCGACCCCTGCCGCGACAAGGTGTGCCAGGTGGGCGCGCGTTGCGTCGTGTCGGTGGACGGGCTGTCGGCGTTCTGCGAGTGCCCCACGCACTGCCACTCCTTCGGGGAGGCCATGACGGAGCCCGTGTGCGGCACCGACCTGCAGGAGTACGCCGACCACTGCGAGCTCATGAAGACAGCCTGCGCGCAGCACAAGGACATCCGCGTCAAGTTCAAGGGGCCCTGCGGTGAGTGGAGCCCCTGCCAGTGTTTTGTTTTGTCAGATACCCAAATAAAATATCTTAGATAAGATACCAGATACTCGGCTGAAAAGTATCTAGATATAGATATAGATACCGTCCGCGGGAATTATCTAGATATAGATAATAGATACCGAAAAAAGTATCTGAGATACTGAATCATATACTGCCTGACAGCAAGCTACAGTGGGGATAGGCGCGGGGGCGAGGAGGGGTTGTGGCGGAATCGGATTACTATGTTTTTCACCTTATTTGCGTTCTCCAAATCTATCCTTTCATATTAAGATCTGCTGTCAAGCGGTAAATAGCGTTTCCAGCTGTGATTTTGCGATTAAACGGCGGACAAAATCTCCCAAAAGTATCTCACCAAAGTATCTAGTGTCTTACATAATAGATACCCATAAATGTATCTAGATAAAGATACTAGATACAAGGTCATAAATGTATCTAGATAAGATAATAGATACTGGAAAACGTATCTAGATACAGTATCTAGATACTTTTATCTAGATACCCTCCAACACTGCCTGCACCTCAACATGTTGTCAATGCCCCGCGCATCATTGTCATTGTGAAAAAATTCTAGTAAACTTACGACAAACCACAAAGCACAGGAAAATTTCTTTCCAAAGCACAGTTGTTGTAAATGTACGATAAGTTGTCGTAATATTTTGAAATACTTTTAAGTATTTTCGAGTTTGGAGAGCATGAATACCACGTCAAAAATGCCACGACTTAGACTCGTAAAGTTACGATAAAATCACTGGAAAATTACTTTTTCTGAAATGTCGTAACTTTACGACATGAATGCAACAGTAGAGTTTATGAGCAAATCGTACAATGGTTACAATACTTGGACTTGTTTATTCCCTGATGGGTCGGGGGTCGGTGTCCAGTCTCCGGGTTGTCGGAGCGGGGGGTGAGGAGGAGGGCGCTCGGCCGAAGTTACGGGGTTTAGTTCTGCGAGGCACGCTGCTACGTTGGATCACAACTAATAGTCCTTGAATTCGGATGCCGCCGCCGTATAGCAGACGAGGAAGTAAAAGTGGTCCTTTACCTGGACTGTTCCCCGCCTGCCGTACGTCCATACGTGTTTACGAGCAGCTGCCCAGGATTTGGGGGGCGGGGGGTGGGGGGGAGGGGGGAGGGGCGCAGGAGATCAGCAGCCGATAACGACAGCCACACACTTTAAGGGGCGCGCGAACAGCCAGGCAATGGGGTCAGAGAGAGTGGGAGTATTTCAGGCGCTATAGGCACCCTTCCACACGAAACACAGGGCGGGCCTCACTTATTCCGCGATAACTGTCATTTCTGATGGGCCCTCCCTGTATAAAATGACGAAATGACTTCCTGCTCGATGGTGATCAGTACCGGCACTAAGGGTCGCTCATAAGCTAAGCAGACATCAGAGAGAGAGAGGGGGGTGGGGTTTGAGGACCGTCTACTTAAAATTGCTAAAATTCCAAAAACTTTAATTTTTTCAATTTTTTTTTTGGGGTGGGAGTGGGGGTGGGGCGTGCTTGGGGGAACATAGACATTAAAGTGAAAAAACAAAACGAACCGTACAAATATTGTTTTACATTGTGAATGCTATGCTCGCAGACCCGTGCGCCGAGACGGAGTGCCCGGAGCCCGAGGTGTGCGCGGTGGGCGAGCACCGGCAGCCCGAGTGCCGCTGCACGGAGGTGTGTCCGGACGAGTTCTCTCCGGTGTGCGGCTCGGACGGGCGCACCTACGCCAACACGTGCCGGCTGCGGCGGGAGGGCTGCCGCACGCGTCGCGAGCTGCGCATCGTGTACCGGGGCCGCTGCACGGCGGGCGAGAACCCGTGCGCCGGCCTCGTCTGCTCGCACGGCCAGGTGTGCAACGTGGGCCGCGACGGCGTGGCGCGCTGCGAGTGCCCGCCCGAGTGCGAGCTCGTCGTGCGGCCCGTGTGCGGCACGGACGGCCGCACCTACGACTCGGCCTGCCACCTCACCAGGCAGGCCTGCCTCGTCAGGGCCAACGTCTCCGTGGCCTACACCGGGCCCTGCGGTCAGTACCAACAACAACCTCAACAACAAAATCTTGCACAGGAAAACCAAAACCCAGAATCCGGGGCAACTCAACCCAGAAACGAAGGGTGGAAAAAAATATTTTTGAGTTGATTTTGAGACCTGTTGCAACATGATCAGGAAGCTTCGAAACGCGTTTTAGAATAGGTCTCAAAACCACCTCCAAAAATATTTTTTTACCCTTGGTTTCTGGGTTTTGGTTTTTCTGTGTGGTTTGTAAAATATTTTTCCTATTACTTTGAGGATTGTTGCTGTACTTAGCCCACCATCATCATCTTTGTATAGTGCGCAATGTAGTAAAACTATTGAAAATAATTAAATAATTGTGGTACAACATTTTAGCACTGTAATTTTATTACATTATTGTCACGAGAATCTCACCAATATGATGGTCTTCCGCCGCGTCCGAAGAGTGCCAGCTGGCGCGTCGTGGCTACGCAATTTCATGTAAATTGCCCTACGCCCTGGATGTCAGTCCTGGATCCGCGCCTTGTTGTTGTTGTTGTTGTTTCATCGACGTCGTCCTCTGCCGTCCCCGCAGGTGTGAACGGGCCGTGCAGCGCCTACTCGTGCTCGCACGGCGCCGAGTGCGTGCCTCGCAATGGCGCGCCCCGCTGCGTGTGTCCGCGCTGCCCGCTCACCTTCCAGCCCGTGTGCGGCTCCGACGGCGTCTCCTACGGCAACGAGTGCCGCCTGCGACTCGAGGCCTGCCAGCGACGACTCGACCTGCACGTCGTGCACCAGGGCCTCTGCAGTGAGTACCGCAAAAACTAGTTTCAAAATAATTGGAGCTCAATTTGTGACCTATCAAAAATCATGCGCGCGTTTCGTAGTTCCCTCGTCACATCGAAATTATGTCGGAAAATGACCTTTACATTATTTTTTTTTACCCTTCATTTCTGGGCTTGGTTGTCCCAAAAACTAAGATTTGAGTTTTCTGTGCACCTTCCACTGCGCCATGGTCTCCACAGACTATTATTACCCCTTGACTGCAAGCGGTTTGTTGTTGTTGTTGTTGTTGTATGATGCGTCATATTGTTGATGATCACCATATTGGTGGTCTTGCTCTAACTTTGTTTCCCTCGCCGCAGGTTGTGAGAACAGGTCATGTGGGCCCCACGCCATCTGCGAGACGGACGCCACGGGCGAGGGGCAGTGTGTCTGTCCGGACTGCGACGCGGAGGTAAGGAACTCCCGATCATGACGTAGTCATGGTGTGCTATTCATCACCGCCGTTTTGATACTCAGACTCAGATGTACCAAAACTCGAGGCTTTTTGTGCGATTTCATGGATCTCTTAACCTAAAATATAGCTGCGTCTGGAGCCTAAGAGGCACATTTTTGCTCGCAAGTTGGAGGAGGGGCTCCAAAGTCAAGAACATTATGCTAATGAATAGCCCCCGAGATATCTCCGGATATCGCCCCATACCCCCTTTTACAACGAGGCTCTGTGGATACGCCCTTAATACGGTCCCTCGACCTGTTCGGTGTTGCAGGGGGAGCAGGGGCCGGACCCGGTGTGTGGATCTGACGGCATCACCTACCCCAACGAGTGCACCATGCGCAAGGAGGGCTGCAAGGAGGGCAGGAGCGTCACCATCGCCTACCAGGGTGACTGCGGTGAGTTGAGCACTGTACTCTGCCCGGGGTTGATTTGCCGTCCGAGAATTTAAGTGAATTCTTAAGGACTTTGTCCCGTTTAACTGAATTCAACAGAGTTTCGGTGCACTTTTACTGTTTGAAATTTGTATCCCATGTTAATATTCTTTGAACAAATTTGCGTCCAATCTTGATAAAAAGAAATTTCAATTTCAATGCACGAAATTTCAGGAAGCAGTATTTCCATTTCCTGATCCTGACACCGACCCCAGAGGTTTCGTCTTTTTTCTTCTTCTTTTTTTTTCTTCTTTTTCTTGTCAGGCAGTGATAAGCATTATTTGGCCCCCGGGCCACAAGGCAGAAAAAAAAGAGCGTCAAACTTGTGTGGAGACACGACAAGTAAGTGCGAGAGCTTGCCCACTTGGGTGGCGGTCGTGTTGCAGACGCGTGCCGGGACGTGAAGTGCCAGGAGGGCGCGCGGTGCGTGGAGGGGGCGTGCACGTGCGAGCTGGACTGCGGCGCGGGCCAGGGAGGCGGCGGGGTCGGGGGCGGCGGCGGGGCGGTGAAGGAGGCCGTCTGCGGCTCGGACAAGGTCACCTACCCCAGCGAGTGCGAGCTGAAGAGGGCCTCCTGCCAGCGACACCCCGGCCAGCCCATCACCGTGCTTTTCTACGGCGACTGTCTCGAGCGCTTCGGAGAACACGGTAAGCTAACGTCAATACCCGAGCCAAGCTCTTTATTTGAAAGTTTCAGTAAAGCTCAGGGGCAACCAATAACATATTGAAGAATTCTTGTAACTTTTATAGCGGACTTTGTGAAATTTCTTTAAAGGTTTCTTGATTTTGATTTTAAATTCAGCTCGTTAACAAATCATCTGTAGATTTATCACCAAATTGGTCGGGCCTATCGTCTCATCCTCGCGTTGTTTCCAGGAGCGGGGGCGACAGTGTCGCCGATGCAGGTCAACTTGTCGGCCAAGCTGACCGACGCGCAGGGCCCCGGCAAGGGCGGCGTCGCCACGAAGAAGGACGTGCAGCACGTGGCGGGCAGCACGGCGGAGGCGTGCAAGGACATCCGCTGCGACTACGACGCGACCTGCGAGCTGGGCGCGGACGGCTTCCCGCGCTGCTCCTGCGTGTTCGACTGCTCCGCGCCGCTGTGGGTGAACGCCGGGCCGCGGGGCCCAGTGTGCGCCTCCAACCAGCGCATGTTCCCCAGCCTGTGCGACATGAAGCGCGAGGGCTGCCAGCGGCAGGAGGAGCTGCGGCTGCGGCCCATGGACCTCTGCAAAGGTGACGCCAGCAACAAATACCTTATGAAGCCCCAGGAGCGCCGCGCCGGACCAGACGGTTATCAATGATTTTTCCGGATTTTCCTTACTTTAACTAGGGCAGTGTTCATGCCGAAAAATTTACGACGGACGATATGAAATTTCGGTGTAACATTCTTGAATTTCCGTGGATTTAATCCAGTTTTTCTGCCGGAATTTAGCTCGGATTATCTTGAATATTAAAAACGTTTATCCTAATTTTGCAGAAAAGTGTTCTCAAATTTCTGGCTCATTCTTATTAAATTTTACAATTTTTTTTCAAGCTAACGATCAGAATGTCTGTCGGCAGGCCTGGAGGTGAAGCCCTGCGGCGGGCAGGCGACGCCGCTGAGGGACCCGGCGGGGGGCGGCGAGCTCGACTGTGGCGCGGGACCCCTGCGGCAGGACTGCCCGCGGGGCTCCTACTGCCACCAGACGCCACACTTCGCGCGCTGCTGTCCCAAGAGTAAGTCGCCACTCGCAAAACTCAAGTCTTCAAATCGGAGGAATTTTGAAGAAATCGCGAAACACGTCAAATTGTAGCTCAACTACCGTCTGCGTCGCCGTTTCGGTAGTGTTTCGAGAATTTGAAAGCACTCTAATATGACGGATGTCCAAACTTTCCAGTATTTGAAATGTTTCTCCTTCAGATCGATCTGAGCTTTGCGGCTTTGCAGTGCATGCTCCGTGTTCGCGGGACTTCAAGCGCTGAATGGATGACTGATACTTGTCTCTCTGCCCGCAGCCGGCAACTTCCTGCTGCACGAGTCCTGCGAGGAGTCCTGGTTCGGCTGCTGCCCCGACGGCCGGACGCTGGCCGAGGGTCCGGACGGCGAGGGCTGCCCCAAGCTGTGCGGCTGCAACAAGCTCGGCGCCGTGAGCGACGCGTGCGACGCCGACACGGACGCCTGCGTCTGCAAGACGGGCGTGGGCGGCGAGAAGTGCGACCGCTGCGAGCCGGCCTACTGGGGGCTGCAGAAGGTCCGCGACCACGGCAACCCCTCCGTCGGCTGCCTGGGTGAGTATCGTCTGCTCCAACGCAGACTCATGACAAAAACGACTTCATACACCCCACGAGCACGTCACAATAGATCTGTGACCTTTTACGTCATTTTTGACATGATTTTTTTTATTTCGTTCTTCTGCGTCACATAAAGGCAATTTTTACGTAGCTCAAATTTGTATTCAAGACAGAGTAACCTTTGGTTGATCCTTGATAATTTTGAAATTTTGTCATCATAGATATTCATGACTTCTTACAGGGAAGTTCGTTGGTCGCCATGTTGACGTCTTTTTGACCACTCCGGGCCAGCACGAAAACCATGCAAGATAGTTAAAGTAGTTAGAGCGAATTGAGCGTCACGGTTAAGTGTGCCTTTTTTGGTCTTAGTCAGTTCATGTCAGTATTCCAAACAACTTTTGTTTTTAGGTGAAAGGGCCCTTCCTGAGTCCGTTTTCGAGAGCCCATGTTAAATTCGCTACTTTGCATGCGTTTTTCTTGAAAACGGACTCAGGAAGGGCCCTTTCACCTAGGAACAAAAGTTGTTTGGAATACTGACATGAATTGATTAAGACCAAAAAAAGGCACACTTAACCGTGACGCCCAATTCGCTCTAACTACTTTAAACCTCCGTGTGGAAACGGTCCCCGAAATTTTGTCTAGCAACGTCCAAAAATTCATGACATTGTCACAATTAAACATAGACTTGACCGAAAATTTGAATCTAATCCATACATTTTCAAATGTGACAAAGTTTGTGCTACGAATAGTGAAGATGAATCCGATATTCACTTGAATTTCCTCGCTGGATTTGGGAGCGAGCCAGTGATCTCCTGACTGTGTGTGGCAGCGTGCGCGTGCCACAAGTGGGGCGCGGTGCGGGACGACTGCGAGCAGATGACGGGGCGCTGCGTGTGCCGCCCGGGCGTGCAGGGCGAGAAGTGCGAGGAGTGCGTCGCCCCCGGCCACGTGCTGTCCCCCGGCGGCTGCGGGCCACGTGAGTACAGTCCCATCCAGCAGTGCAACCGGTCAAATTAATGGTCGCTGTGTTACCAGTCCGATCAAAATGATGGTTTTCGGACATAACACTTTTAAAAAATCCAGTTGTGGGGAGCCCTTCCCGATAAACGGGGGTGAGAGAACACCAGTTTCATGTTTTTTGGGGCTTATTTTGAGGTCTAAGTCATGTAGATATGCATTTTAGTGCGTCTTGATCACTTTGGCATAGCTCTCAAAATGACTCCCAAAAACTCCTGAACTGGCGTGACTTCTCCCCTGTTTCTCGGGGAGTGCTCCCCGAAACTGGTATCTTTTTGACAGTGTCCTCCTTGTCTTGCTTGCAGCGGGTGCTGGCGGTGGCCCGGCTACCGAGAGGCCTCTCAAGCGTTCCACTCTGCACCGCTTCACGGAGCCGGGGCCGGGTCCGGGGCTCGGCGGCGGCGCGTCGTACAAGTCGACACGCCACCTGGGCCTGTCCGCGCCGCCGCCGCTCGACCCTCGCCACCCGCAGCACCGGTACTACTACTCGGCGGGCAACCGGACGGTGGAGCCGGACGTGGTGGAGGCGGACAGCGGCGACAGCCGGGAGGTGGACGTGATCCACTCCCTGGCCGCCTCCTCCGGCGACCTGCTCGACGCCGACAACGGCACCCTCCCGGAGCTCGAGGCGCCCCCTGGATGGCTGCCCACCCCCGCGCCGCCCCCCGCCGCGCCCCCCGCGCTGCTCGGGGACGTGTGCACGTCGTCGGCCGACTGCGGCGTGCAGCACTCGCACTGCCTGCACGGCGCGTGCGCGTGCATCGAGCAGCCCCCGGGCCCCAGCCGCAACCACTGCCCAGGTCAGTGCGGGTCACTGCAATGCTGCATCACCCCAATGTTTAGAACAACGTTTTGGCGAACGTAATTTTGAAATTTTAATGCTCGAAAGGACTTGCTGTTCCAGTGGGCGGTATATATTCCATAGTTTTAATGTATTTGTATTTGGGGAAAAATTGCAACTTTTGATCGGATTTAATAGCACTTAAAAAAAAAAAAAAAAGACTGCCATGCAACGGATTCTATTCCAAGGCATTCATTCCGCTCCGCCGTATAACAAGGTTCTCGTGTGCCCTGTCCTCCCCGCAGCCCCCGCCAGCACCGCGGCGCCCACCTCCGCCTGTCTGTCGTCGCCCTGCGAGCGCGGCGCGGTGTGCGTGGAGGGGCCGCTCGACTCGTTCACCTGCCTCTGCGACGGCGAGCCCTGCCCCGAGCCCCACGACGGCAAGGGGCTGTCCTTCTCGGGGGAGAGCTGGGTGCGGATGTCGCGCCTGGAGGCGAGCCACGCCCTCTCCGTCGACGTCGAGTTCCTCAGCTACTCCCCGGACGGCGTGCTGCTCTACTCCCAGCAGCAGGAGGACGGCTCGGGCGACTTCGTGTCGCTGGCGCTCGTCGGCGGCTTCGTCGAGTTCCGCTACAACCTGGGCTCGGGCACGGTGGTGCTGCGCTCCACGGTGCGCCTGTCGCTGCGCGCGCCGCACCGCGTCTCCGCCAAGCGCTACCACCGCGACGGCATGCTGTCCGTGGACGACGCCGCCGACGTGACGGGCCAGTCCCAGGGCTCGCTGCGGGCCCTCGACCTGGGCCCCGCCGCCTGGGTGGGCGGTGTGCCCACCAACCACTCCAAGTGAGCACGCGACTTGTCTAACTCTCGTCCGAGATCTGTCTCCTACGCAGCATCACTCAAAATCAACCCGCTTTATAGAAATTTCAATTTCAATTCTGGATTAAACTATGAAATTGAAGTTAGCTATCGGAATGGGCTCTGCCACGGAGTAGTCTGCCACATTGAATCTCATCCAAACGGCGCGAATCAAAGGGGAAATTTTGCCATCTAAATTGACACAATTTCATTTTAGAGTTTGTATTGATGCTCTGGTGGATGCCGTGCTGCAGGGTCTGGGAGAACACCGGCACCCCGCTGGGCTTCACGGGCTGCATCCGTCGCATGGTGGTGGGGCAGCGCCGCCTCGAGCTGGCCTCGGCGGTGTCCTCCTCGGCGGTGGGCCAGTGTGGCGGCGACCCCTGCTCGGCCCAGCCCTGCCGCCACGGCGGCGTCTGCCACTCCCTCAACGCGCTCAACGGCTTCAAGTGCGAGTGCCCGCTCAATTACACGGGTAGGTCTGCTATCTCGGACTCAGACACGTTCACGCATGAAACTAAAGTTGTCAGCGTAACAAGAAAAGATGCAGCAGGTGTTTGAAGCCATGTCCCTTCGATATGAGGGAATGTTTTGAATAAGATGAGCCTGTCCATCTTAGTAAACGAGAAGTCATGGGTTCGAACACCGGCTGTGTTCCTCTTCTTACCGCCTGTCCTTGCCCTGCCTCCAGGGCTGCTGTGCGAGGCCCCCGTGGACGCGTGTCTGGCCAGCCCCTGCTCGGCGGGCTCCACTTGCGAGTCCCTGGCTGGCGGTGGCTTCTCCTGCACCTGCCTGCCCGGCAGGCGCGGCAAGACCTGTCACATCGGTGAGTGAGTGACTGAGTGGGGGAGGGGGGAAGTTGTTAAGAAATTGTCTAGAAATGGTTTATTCGGACTTGGGTACGTTAAGGCTACTAAGCCTCATTATGACAGTGCCATTAACCAGCAATACAAAAACAAAACTTAAACAGGACAGTTCAAAAACGAAAGATAAACCATATAGTTATAGAGGGAGGAAGATAGGGAAGGTAGGGAGCAGCAGTGTGTTCTCTCTGTAGTGTTTGACCGTGGCGATGTTTGCAGCGGACGACCTGGACGCCGAGCCCGTGGTGCCCATGCTGGACGGGCACAGCTACGTGACGCTGCCGCGCCTGGAGGGTGTTGGCCGCGCCTTCTCCCTGGAGCTGTGGTTCCTCACCAGGGTGCCTGACGGCGCCCTGCTCTACGACGGCCAGCGTCTCAACTCGGCCGGCCGCGGGGACTTCATCGCCCTCAGCCTGCACGCTGGCCGAGTGGACTTCCGCTTCGACCTGGGCAGCGGGCCCGCCCGGATAGTGTGAGCGCCCGACACAACATCGCAGGCTTTTGGCGCGGGAATTCAAAATGTCGGCGCGCTGACTGTCGGTTGTTTCCAGGTCCGAGGAGGTCGCCGAGCCCGGCGTGTGGCACTCGGTTCGCATCAGCAGGACGGACCGCGCGGGCAGCCTGCAGCTCGACAACGGCACCGTGACGCGTGGCCTCAGCGGCGCCCCGCTCAACGAGCTCAACCTGGACCTGCCGCTCTACATCGGGGGCGTGCCGTGCGTACCTATATATTGACGAACTACTGTCATGAATTTTTCATAGCTTCTAGCAAGAACATTCATTTGACAAAATGCTGAAGTTTACATAAATTTATTTGAAATTTGCTCTTATTTTAATTCAGTTTTAATTAGTCACAAGATAGGATGGATTGTAAAATTCATCTGTCCAAATTTAAGACATACATCAGTTAAAATTTAGACTTGAGTTTTGGTGTCTATGAAAATTTCATAATCCATGCCGAAATGTTGCATGGTGGACGGGACGTCTTTATTAAATTTTCAGAAAATTTCGTTGTTTTGGAAACAACAGTTTCGGTCACATTTAAGTAAATGTCAGTATAATCGTTCAAATGAAATTCTCTGCTCAAATTCATGACCAATTTTATCCAAATTTCATTAAATTTACTGTCACGATGCTTCCTTTCTGCAGGTCGACGCTGGAAGTGAACCCCGAGTCCGGAATCAGCTCGACGCCGGGGCTGGTTGGCGCGGTGCAGCGGCTGATGGTGAACGGGCACACGTTCGCCTCGCTGGGTGCGCTGGCCTCCCATCTGCCGCGCTACCGGGGTCCACCGTGCGACGCCCCCGTGGGCCCCGCGGACAACTCGACGGCCCCCGGGGGGGCCTGCGCACACGGCGGTCTGTGCCTGCCCCTCCTCAACTCGTTCGCCTGCCGCTGCCAGCCGGGCTTCACCGGCACCCACTGCCACCAGAGTACGTCTGCATGCACTGGAAAAACAAAAGAATACAAACGATGCCTATTCCTATGGAAAGTGTAAGACTTCATCTTTGTCCAGGCACTTCTCTGATTTTCATTTACTTATATCTTTTTTTTATTTTTTTTTTCAGAAGACACGTCTGTAAATGGCACTTTGTCGCTGACTGCGCGAGCTGTCAAGTTCTCCGGGGACACGTTCCTGCGCTTCAGGGGGCCGAAACCACAGCACAGGTGATAGCGAAGGCCCGGACAACGTCTGCCTAGCCTAACTTAACCTAACCTAACCTAATTTTTCTATGACTAACCTGACTTCAGTAGGCTTACATGCGCGTCTGATTCTTCTCATGCTATTACTAATACCATTCAACTCGTCTCTCTCTCTCTCTATCTTCCTCGAATCTTCAGCTTTAACATATCCGCTTTCTACCTCAATGGCTCGGCGGAGGTGGAGGGGAGCTTCGAGGAATTGGAAGAAGGTGGAGGGGAAGAAGAATGGGAGGATGGGGAGGAAGGGGCAGGGGACGGGGAGGAGGAAGAACACGGGAGAGAGGAAGCCATTGACGAGGAGGAAGAAGGACAGAGTGCCTCTTCGGATGATACGGACTGGTAAGTCACACGGAGTGTAATCTTCTTGTACCCCAGTTAACATAGATGCGCCTACGAGAAGGATGAGCGATCATTCAATTCAGATGGTAATCATTGCACATGGGGCGGTGTTCGACTCTAATCGCGCATCTACTTCTCATAGAGGCGCCGCTGTTTAGAGCTCTCCCTATTTTCGCTTTTGTTTCTTGTTCTGCAATTCGGGGGTGGCATTGAAGTGGCGTGGCGTGGCGTGGCGTGGCGTGGCGTGGCGTGGCGATGTCTCATGCGCTCTGCTCCTTCCCTCCCAGGCGTCGCGGCCGGCGGATGTCGCGGTACACGATCGTCTTCAGGACGGCCGCCCAGGGCGGGCTGCTGCTGTGGGCGGGCAGGGGGCGCACGCTGCACGCCGACTACCTGGCCGTCGCCATCGTGGCGGGCTACCCGCAGCTGTCCTTCAACCTGGGCAGCCAGCGCGCCATGCTCACCATCCAGTCCAAGGTGAGTGTCTTCTTCCACTCTCGTCGCTCTCGCACAGAAAAACCAAAACCCGGAATCTGGGGCAACTCAACCCATAAACCAAGGGTAAAAAAAATATATGTATATTTTTGGAGGTGATTTTGAGACTTATTCTAAAACGCGTTTCGAACCTTCCTGATCATTTTGCAACAGGTCTCAAAATCAACTCTATTTTTTTACCCTTCGTTTCTGGGTTGAGTTGCCCCAGACTCTGGGTTTTGTTTTTTCTGTGTGCGTCTCTTGTGAGTGGAGAGAAGACAGAAGAAAGTCGGGTACCGTGCTACGACATGATTTCCATCAAATGCGGGTGATTGGCATTTGTCTTTTTTGAAATTTCTTACAAAGAAATTGCAGAGCACATTTCTCTCGGGGCACTTAAATATACGTCTTATTGACAGCAGAAGGTTGCTGCCTTTTTGTCGAATTATTCAAATTAATTTCTAAAAACAACGACAGATGAAAATCATCCCGCTGTTCAAAATCACCTTGTTTTTCGGTAGTGACTCTACCCGCTCGTTTGAGATCACTGAGCCTCGTGCGGGGACTCATATCATGTCGCTGTCACAGGTGCACGTGAGCGACGGCCGCTGGCACACCCTGCACGTGTTCCGCAGGAAGCGGATGGGTCAGATCCGAGTGGACAACGAGAGCCCGGTGCGGGGCTTCTCAGACCCGCGCGCCACCCTGCTCAACACGGGGCCGGGCCTCTGGCTAGGTAAGTTAGGTGATGGACAGCCTGGGATGTAGGCCGCATGCGGCCAGCGCTGTGCAATGCATGGCGGACGAGCGGGTTGCCTATGCACCGCTT
>CABIKL010000787.1:0-19002 GCA_902196195.1 Aptinothrips rufus | reverse complement strand
GGGTCATAAAGGGCCCAATTTTGTCTTACGTAATTTATGGACGACCCCTAAACGTGCTTCCTGCTGCAGGGAGCAGCGCGTCACGCACGTGCTCATCTTCGTGACCATCGGGCTGTCCGTGTTCATCACGCCCCTGCTGAGCCACATCCCCATGCCCGTGCTGTTCGGCGTCTTCCTCTACATGGGCGTGGCCTCCCTCAAGGGGCTGCAGTTCTTCGACCGCATCCTCATCATGTTCATGCCCGCCAAGTACCAGCCCGACTACATGTTCCTGCGGCAGGTGCCCATCATGCGCGTGCACATGTTCACCCTGATCCAGCTGGCCTGCCTCACCATGCTCTGGGTCATCAAGTCCTTCAGCAAGACCTCCATCCTCTTCCCGCTCATGGTGAGAATACACGACAAGTCAGACAAAATCGCTTCCTACGATAATGTGACCAATTGATGGAAGATATCCACACGACATCGAATATTCGAATATTTTGTCGACAAAACGTATAACAACGTCTATATCTGTACCCAAAAGAACAAAGTACATCGAAATAACGCCGATTAGGTATCAAAAATAAGTCTTAATAACGATATTGGCGACATATCGTAACGGTCGACATCAAATCGACGTTGTATCGACAGATTAGTTCTGGCTGGATAGCAGCCTCGAGACAAAAGATGCGTTCTATTTTCGTGGTTTGTGTGACAATACCGTACTATCGTCACTTTTACATCTTCTCTATTGATGCCGTCTGATGTCAAGCTCGTCGATTCTGTCTGCTGATTGATGCGGCGTTCGTTTGTTTCTTCCAGTTGGTGGTGATGATCGTCATCCGCAAGGCGCTGGACTTCCTGTTCACGCGGCGCGAGCTCAAGATCCTGGACGACATCATGCCGGAGACCATCAAGCGCAAGGAGGAGGACCTGCGGCAGCTGGACACTGTTGACGTGAGTCCAGATGCTGGGTGCAGAGGCTCCAGGGGAGACGTTCTGGCTGGCCACTTCCTACTTCCTACTCCTACTCCTGCACTGTCTGCTTTAGGAAGGCGTTCTCAAAGCTCGGAATTTTTTTACGGTATGTTTTTATGACATATTTTCTTTTTGCACAGGACGACAACCTGCAGATTCCTTTGGCGAACGGGAACATCATGAAAATCCCCCTGGCATCTATCAACATCTCAGAGGAAGTCAACAAGACTGGCATCTGGAAGCAAGTAAACCAGGCCAATTCACCGACCAAGGAAGACCCGAAGAAGAAGCAGAGTCCTGGCAAAAATGCGAGGTAAGTGTGAAAGTGACTTGGTACAGGGCAATTTTGTAGTGGGATCGGAGGCTATCTTTTGCTGAATTGGAACAGCGAGTTACACGGCTTATCGGTGGCGGCTCCACAAGTGTACAAATATTTCACCTGTTTGCGGGGGAAGGGACGGGACAGCACTCACCTCGCACATTCTGCCCCCACAGCAGTAAATCAAAGAAGCGCGGCAATAAGAAGGACGCGCTCCTGGATGAAGAGAACAAAAGACTGTCGACGATGACGGAAGAGGACGACGAAGATGAGGGAATCACAATTAAGGTGGGCGGTTCGCCGGTGGACTCTCCCTCCCCCCCGACCTTGGCTCCAAAGGACGTGGTGCTCCTCACAGAGCCGGGGCTGGGGTCCGGGGGGCCCGCCGCGCCCGTGTGAGAGTGTGCGTCTGAGCCAGGCGCGAGTAACCATTCCAGGAACATCCCAGCCAAGACCCCCCCGCCTCACCCTGCCCTGCCTGGCCCTGCCTAACCTCAGTGAGTCGCGTCTTCTCTTCTACTAGCAGCGCCGCCGCGCCGCGCCGCGCCGCTACGCTAACGCCTCTACTGCTGCACAGCCCACAGGCCTCAGGCCTGACCCCTGTCAGAAGGAAAAAAGTCATCCGCCATTAATTAGTCACATTATGGTACAAAATGAGGCCACTCTGTTCCCTTTTATGACTATTTTGATGACTTTCCTGCTCTGTATGGGATATGGGACCTAACTAACTAACGGTTTTGGTGCTTTGGAAACATTCTTACTAGAAGAGGGAAGTCTCAGAAAGGCCGAATTTAAGGCTAGAACATCAGAGCATAACTGCTCGCTGGACAAATTTTAAATGCAATGACCTCTAACAACTCTTTTTACGCTTTTTGGACTTCCCTCCTCGGCTATGACAAAAAGTTATGTTTAAGTTCGGTAATTCGCAAAGAATTCTCTAGCAGAGTAAAAGTATCAGCACTTGTCAAATTGACAATCACACTGCCACGTAGCGACGTAGTTAATTGAGAATTATGAAACTGCCTCTTTGGGACTTCCCTGCTCCGCAAGAGCACCGGCGCGCACTGCAGTTAAGTCGCCTTGAGCCCTGGTGGTATAGTAGCAGCAGAACAGGGAAGTCCAAGAAGTCGTCCGGGCAGCACGTCCATAGGACGAGCACGTCTTACATGAAATTTGAACGGCGTCCCAGTGAGAAATGATACATCGAATACTTTGAAAATTCTTCGATTTTGTCTACAAAACGCGGGAGATTCGCCGTCGATTCAGCGATCGAGGGAAAAATCGACGTGTCATTTCTCAACTGGGTAAACTAACGTCATAACGCCTTCTAGACTTTTCGTGGACCTCCCTCTTCTGCTTCGGCTGATGCATGTGCAATAATTGCCGCTTTTCACACATTCCCAGTATTTTATTTGACTGTTTAGCATGTTTTATTGATTGACTGCGACGCCCAGTTAGAAACGGTGATCGATACGATGTTGACTCGATATCGTGTTGGTCAGCCATTTCTCACCGGGCGTCCGACTTCCAGCAGCCTAATTATCGACGGGATCGCTTTGATTATGTGACCCTAGTACACGAAAACATTTACCTGCTCAGCTAAAATGGCACAGTCATCTCCAAATCAAAATTATGTCGTTAAAGGGCACAGGTTTTCGACGTATGACGCCATTTCGGCATATATGACATTGCCGTTCTGCTTAGTTTTAACCCCGTGAGAAACGTGATATCGAAACGATGTCGAATCGACATCGATTCTGCGATTTCGATGTCGTTTCGCCATCGTTTCGACATCGATTTTGCGATTTCGATGTCGTTTCGACATCGTTTCGACGTCGAAACTAACCTCATTTTTCACTGGGAAGAGCAGACCGAAAATTGGAAATTCTGACCTAAACAAGCCCTGCACTCACAATGCATCGAACCCTAGTAACAGAGAATAGTCATAGTGACGTCAAAATAACATCACTCTGACGTCACAGGACGTCATTTTGACGTCACATGACGAATCTCTGTTACTTGGGAAACTCCCTTGATCGAGGATTATGCACCTGTTTTATTTCTTTCGTGCTCGATACTATCATCTTTGTTTGATGTCGTCTTGTTTCACAGGGTGACTACGGTTGCGGGGCACTAAGTCCGACGGAAACCGCAGTATGAAGGATGTTCCTCTGCCGTGCCCTGCCCCGCCCACGAGTCAGCTGTTACTAGCGGGTGCAGCGGCAGTGCCAGGGCAGCCCTACATTCGTATCGCACTTCGTCCTCCTCTCCGAAGTAGCACAACTCTTCGGTGCATCATTCAGGATACGGCACAGAGCCAACGTGAATGATGACCGTGTTTGAACTGATAGTCAGTCCTTAGCATAGGATGCATGCACTCGTGGCTCTTAGATTCTGCGCAAAAAAACCTTTCCTTTTTTACTGCGAACAGCACTGGTAAGACGCTTTGGATGTCCGGCAGAGAAGCCGGGAAGTGTCGAGGACTCATTAGCGCCTTAGAGTAAGTGCCAACAGAGCACAGTGATCGTTAAATGCTTGTGTATTAATTTTGAAGTTTATTTTACTATCCATTGAAAATAAATGTACAAATTGTGCCTCTTGTAACTCGTTGTGTTAGGATACCGCCTTCACCCTCAATTAAAAAACCAGAAATCATTATTAAAAGCCGAGGAAACACTTTATTCGTGATTGAACACCAATAGCACACTTACCTACAAAATCACATGCATTAACATATTTTGCACTTAAAAACCCCATTGTGGTAGAGAGACAAACATTAAGAGTACAGACCAAATTTACAGGAGCTTGTGTGCACTAAGTATGCACACTTGTGTTAATTTCAGTATGCAGATGATGGGATGGAAGTTCAAAGCCAAAAATTGCTGACACATGAGCAAAATTTTCTTTCTAATAGCCCTTGAAATCAAAATCAAGGAGAAAATACAAATTCATTTCAGTTGAGTAAGCTTGCGCGATTGCCAAATTATAGCAATCTAAAAATTGGTTGATACTTTTAAAGATAAGTAAACTTCGATAAATACTGGTAATTGAAAACCAATAAATGAAAAATAGCAAAATAAAATCTCACACATAATATCAACAAACATGATGTACACATTGCTTTCTCAAAGCCAAGTCTATGATTTATTAATATTAAAGCTTCAAAACATGCAAAAATTTACAAAGTATGAAAGAGACAAGGTATCAGTAAACAAAGAGACAAAATATTTTGGTACAGCTATTTACAAGGTAATATATTCTTGATATCAGACCAAGGTCAGAGCAATCAATGTAAGTATTAAGGCATAGAACTAGAATAAAAAGTGTAAAATTCGCAGATTAAGATTGTTCTAAATACTCATAAAATAACATCAGCATCTCAACGTCAATAAAAGTGCAAGAGAGCTTCATCAGAATAACAACAATATTTACAACTGCAAATCATCAACTAGAGGGATGGTCGCCACCTCAAAGAAAACCCTGAGAGAAAAGAAACAAAACAAAACAAAAAACAATTAGAATTTGAATAAACAAATTGCTGGTCAAAAAGAAAAACTGACAAAACTCGGAGCTTACTTGTGAGAGTACTTGTTTCGGACAGTAGCTAGAGCAGTCTTTGGCTTCTTGTGGAGCATATCATTCAACTGATAACAGACATCTTTGATATCTTCTAATTTATAGCCTGAAAACGAAGTTATTTTAAAATATTGCAATAAGCACTCTTAATTAAGTAGTAGAGACATGCTGAGCTTCATACCTGAATAATACTCCAGAGTTGGCGTCCAACTACCCAAATTTTGCATCCTTAAAGAAAGCAGGAGAGTAGCAGCAGCAAGTTTTGAGTCAGATAATGTCACCATACTGTACTCCATTAAAGACAACTCCAGAATAAACCTTGCTAATGTAAGCTGAGGCATGGCGATTTTAGCACACTGATGGATAAAATTGGCACAATTACAATTCAACCAAGGAAGGACATAATGACATATGTATAAATAAAAAGATGGAATTGGTACTCACTCTGGCATAACGTCTCAAGAATCTGTATGAAAGAGGCATACTAAGGTCGAAGTCAATGACTCGCAGAATGCTAACTTCCATGGCGATAAGCTGGTCAGGGTTGTAGGCTCCATCACAGATGTAGGTCAAGTCATCAACAAGAGGAGGAACTCGTTCCTGCAGAAAGAGGAGAGACAGAATTAATGGGCACATATTAACTGAGAAGCAAACTGTAATCAGAATCTTATAAAACTCACATCATATTTGCTTGCAATAAACATTGCGGCAGCTCCAACAAGTTGAAGAGTTTCCTTGCCAACCACAACTTTAGAAAGGTAAATATCAACAATTTTCACTGCCAGGTACAACGTTTCATGGTTCAATTCAAAGTTTTCTTGAACTTCCACCATCCAGTCAACTAAGAGAGACCGCATGTATCTTGTCAGGCACACTTGCGTCTCCATGTAGTCTGGAATCTTGTATTTTGACTGCAACAAAGAGACGCCAAATTATGTACTAAATAGCAAAGAAGCTCACAGTAGTGCTAGTGCTCATAAAAGATTGCCTCTTACCTCCCGATCCTTCAAATAGTCAAAAATGTCCATGGCATAGTCTGAAACTTGGAATGGATCATTGGCATTCTCTCCATCAAAGTCCTCAACACCTGGTGGCAATTTTTTCTGAGGAGGTGGGGTTGCCACTTTTGGCTCGGTAGGTACAACAGTCACATCTGCAGAGCTGGTGGTATCATCTGGCCTGTTGAACAAAATCCAAACATTAATTGATCTATGTCAACATCGAATCCAAAGAGTCCACTCAAATGTAAAAATACCTACACAACAATGTCTAGAGCAGAGACATACAAAGAAGTCTCTCCTGAATCACTGTTCAAGCTCAGCCGGGCAGAAAGACGAGCTGATGATCTGATAGGCTCCTTTAGGACGACCTTAGGTTTCTGAGCAGTAACGGGTACATCTGAGAGCCCAGCAACGATTGTAGTCTTGCGGTTGGCTGGACGAGAGGCTAAACTGGACGCTCTAGATAATGTGCGGCGTGTCTGCACATCAGACTGGATTGAAGATTTTTCTGCATCAGCTCTCCTCTCAGTTGGCTTTACAATGGAAGCCTTCCTTTCAACAGCCTTCAGTAGCAGACCTTTCTTGTCAGCTGTCTTCACGGCAACATCCTTCTTCTCCAAGATTTTCGAAGACTTCTCTTCTACCTTCTTATCCTTCAGCTTGAAAGTTTTTGAATGAGTGTTTGCCACGTTCTTGAGAACATTCTTGGTGTCTGTAGCAGATTTCCCAATGGCCTGGAAATATGCACGCACATTAGTTTGTGTACAGTTAAAGAAACAAAAAAAAATAATTAAAGTTTAAAAAAAAAAAAAAAAAAAAAAAATTTTATAGTCACAGAACTTACATTAGTGAGGTCACCAAATGCTGATCTTTTTGTGGCTTTTTTCAGAGGAGACTCAGCTTTTCTTTTACCACCCACTTGATTTTCACCTATTGTCAATGCAGACCGCTTGCGTGTTGCTATCCCATTTGCATTTGCATTCAGAGGTTTCCTAACGGAGTTGGATCGAGTAGGAGGCATGGTTGAAGTTGTTTGCTGCAATCAAAACAAAAATGCCACAATGAAGCTCGCCAGTAGTTAGTTAAAATGAAAGTTGCTTGGAACATGAAAAAGATATTCAACTTTTGGAAAAAGTACAAACATCATGCATTGTCGAAAATAAAAACAAAACTGATGATATAATGCAGAAGGATAAGCACCTCACAAAAAAGTTATTTAAAAAAGGGATTAGAAATGATATCTGTTCCTGTACAACAATCTAAATTATCTTAGCATCACACTAAACAGCATACTCAAATATTAGTGTGGAACTTGGATGATATCAAACATAAGAAGTCTCAAGATTAATCAGAAGAGGATTTCCCTATGAAAAGGGGTGGCTGTGCTTGCATACCCGGGGTGGTTTGATGAAATCATAATAAAATTTCACAGTCACAAGAGCAGCAGATAAGCCACAGCAAGTTAAACCATGGATTTTCTTTGATACAGCATTCATCAATGACTTATTAACCATAGTGCCAGAGCAGACTGCACTTTTCCTGCTCCATCCAAACACTGGGCTAGACTGCTGTGTCTGTGCAAGTTCAGACTTGTTCTGTTCCTCCTTCCCTTCCCCCACCATATCCACCTGGGGTCCTGCAGGACTCTCCCCCACCACACCCTGCTCCCCCTTCCCCCCTCCCTTTCAACAGTCCCTACCCATCCCCTAACAGAATGAGGGCTCTAGAATGAACAATATAGCAATGCCAAAATTCTGGTTATGTGGTAAAAGAATGAATTCCTTAAATCCGACGCAATCATTCCTCTCCCCACAGTTATAATGATTAGGGAAATGTTGTAGAACACCCGCAAGTATAGCACACAATTGTGAGCACTAACTTTGTCCCAAAATAAGTACAGCAGTCGCAATTCAGAAATCAATACTGAAATAGAAGCTTTATTTCAATGCTTCAGTCGACAGTGTCCTTCTAAAGAATGAACTAAAACTTGATCATTGGCAAATTAGAGGGATATCCTGGGTAACATAAAAACGTTACATGTAGCTCGATTGCAGCAATATACATATGTCTTTCAAGAGAAAGAATCAAATCTTTGCAACCATGAAAGGGAGTGAACAATAAAATTTAGAGTAGTGTGGTTGATGAACTGCACACGAAGACTGAGTAGTTCTGAACCTTGAAGTACTGACTCAGTAGTAATGAACATGCCACCATGGGATCATAACCCCACATGTGTTTCTTTCGAAATAGGAGAGATCTTGAAGCAATAATCCTACGCAATCGTCACCAAGGAGTGCACATAGGTCCAATGCACAAATTAAGAAAAGCCTACATGCGATAACATTGATGTGCGACGTACATTTGGAAATATCAGCATATGTCAGAAAAACTGAAGAAATTAAATACCTAGAACCATAATATGTGATCTTGCAGATTACACATGAGGACCCGATGACTACCTTTCATACAGATATTGAGAAGTTGCCGCATTTAAACGTAACCTAGTCACAAAAATGGAGGGAACGTGATGAGCACACAACAATCATGGCACCTAACTCTGATAAAGACGTGAGAAAAGTTTATAGTCAGAAACCCTTGATGGTTGATGCGGTACCATTATACACAAGTTACGATGGAAAAGAATAAGCGAGATAATGAAGGAAGTAAAGCTTTTAATAGAATGTGGACCGTTACAAACACACCCCTTCCGCTACAAACAGTGTGAATAGACTCCACTTTTCTTTGGAAAAGAATAACCTTCGACGATAATTTTGTCAAATCTGGAAAGACGTATCAATCGAGAGAGAGTTCAAATTATCATACAGTCCAATCTTTTTAACTTACCGAGTACTTTCTTAAGCTGCTACAGCCGTCCTGCCCGGCAGTTGACGCTGATTCAAATGCAGCTGTGGCGGTTTGCTTGGGTTGTGATTGGTCGAACGAAAGTCTGGCAGTGCTCGCGCTGGCTCAGGCGCAGTAAAAACAGAACTGCCAAATCACTAACACAAAAACACACAAAACCAAGGATCCCCAAGCTTCCCAAGGATCAAAGACCCTATTTAATGTGTTCCGTTTTTCAAAAAGCTGCAATAAGGCGAAAATATTTTTACTGAACACAAATACCCTCGAAAGTTTCAATAAGGATCAACCAGCAAACTATTAAAATCAATTGTGGATCCCATTGATGTGGGTTTGTTGGTATAGTCAACACACGGTGTGATTGCCAACATGTTGCCAACAATGTACGCCAACTTTTCGGGTGATATTTTTGGCCAAGGAACATCAAATCCAAGCAATCAAATTGATAAGAATTCCGCATAATTGAATTAGGGAGCATCTGTTTATCTAGAAGGTTCTAAATAGCGGCAGGCTTGCTCAATATGCTATCGTGCCATTGAACAGCTGACTAGGACGAGTTTTAATAGAGATTTTGGTACTGGAAAGTGGTAAGAAAGACAGATAACGTAGGTACGGGAGTTACCGTCCGTCGATACTGAAAGTCCTCTGCTGCCTTTTAAATTGAGGCTGAAGTTCTTGTGACGGATGGGATTTACTAATGATGGCTGCTAATCGAGGAATCTTATCGTTAGGAAATTCATGGAAGCTTTCCCGTAGCTTTGGAGATGTGTCCAATTTCAGCAAAACTGTGATCCGTTGTGCATCTTCTAACCTACCTTCCGACAAAGTTACTCATACAGGACAGGTATGCACGTTAGGATATCATTGTTTGATCAACTATAAGAGAACGATTTCTGCAGACTCCTGGGCATTCCCTATCAATTTCACAACCTGTCCATGAATGTTGATTCTATTTTGCAGAAATGGGAAGAGGACGATTACAGAATGGCCCGCTTCGTTGGTAAAAGTAAGCTAGTTAATGAGAATTGGGCTGCGAAATTGATTGACAGTGTTCCGCCACAGAAAGTGAAGCAACGAGTTGTGTGGTGTGATGGTGGTGGTGGCCCAACTGGCCATCCTAAGGTTTACATTAACTTGGTAAGGCACCCAACCTTATGAATCTGCAAGAATCATTACTTGGTACAGTATCTAACATTTCATTGTGAACATGTTTCAGGATCAACCTGGGAATCACTCCTGCGGTTATTGCGGTCTTCGCTTCGAGAAAGATGGTAGTCACCATTAAGGAACGTTCAGACTCAAGTCTTTCCCATAGTGTACATTGATTTGTTGGTTCTCAGATTTTCTGAACTCCGTAAATGTGAAATTAAATAGTAAAAATCTCCACTGCTTTGTTACTTATTTAATGAGTAAACTACAAAATTTGAGTTACACAATTTTGTTTTGAGGAATTTTTCCTCCTTTCTTTATCAATAACTAATAAAGACTTCAAATTCATATATTCCACATATCAGTCGTTCAAGAATGGATACAGATGATGTCTTGAAAGACAAATCAAAATTGAAAAAAAGATTGATGTTCATATTTGCCCTCATAATTTCTTTAACTTGGAACCAAAATGATACTTGTCAACCAAAAACTTAAAAAAAAGTTGAGAAAAATTTGAAATTAAACAGTAACTTTGACTGGTCGTGATAGGTAAAATAGACAATAGCATCAAAAGGCAGAGAAACAAACTTAAAATAGACTATCACAGCCCTACATTTTCTTCTGTTTATTTGGTGGCCTACCAGCACCACCACCTAATCCACCTCCTCGTCCTAAAGGTCCCTGCCGGCCTCCACGTCCACCAAAGGCACCTAAAACATAAGAAGATGGCATTGAAAAAGAAATCACTATTTTTGGATCATGGTAGAATGGATTGAGACCACCTCCATGACTGCCACGTAAACTTCCATTGTCTGTTGAGAAAGTCAATCAAGTTCATGAACTACAAACCTCGTGCACCACCCCTGCCTCTTTGACCTGGTCCACCACGGCCTCCCTTCATATCACCTCGACCTCGTGACTTCTGCATGACTTCTTCCTTGACCATGTCTATCACTTCATCGGGTATTCGCAAATACTTTATTGTGCTTCCACGAATGTAACACTCTGGCATTCTCCAAAACTTATCACCATCCTTAAAGGAAAATAAACAGCTCAGTTAAATCCAATCAATAAGATTTATGAGAAGATAGAAATGCAGCATCTTTTTGCAAGGGTTTACAAGAAAAAAAAAGAAAAAAGAAGGAGGCCAGATTTTCTCTGAATTAAAAACTGCAAAATATTTATATGGATAACATACCCGAGATGTACATATAACTTCTCGTAAGTTAATATTCATCCAGTTATCGCAGCTAACTAAGTGTCCGTTATAAGTTTCTCCATTTTTCAGTTCCACCAGCTGTAAAAGAAAGAAGAATCAGTTCCAAAAAACATAAGTACCGGACAAGAACAGAATAAGATTGAAAGAAATGATTACATGTCAAACTTACCATGGGATGGTTCTGGGCCGTTCTGAGAAGTGATAAGGGTAACTAAAACAAAAAAAAAGAAGAAAAAGAAATTAGGGTGAGTTAATCAATAATCTGACTAAAATATAATACCGAAATCGACAAATCAATTAAGTAACATTCCATGGTGTCAAACCATAATGAAATTGAGGTTATGTCAAACACTACTTCCATTGCACTTCGTGCGACGACAATATGCAAAAACAAAATTACCATTCTTAGAGGAATTTCCTCAACTTCTGATAGTTAAATGGTGCTCTCTTTTCCACAATCAGAACCCAATGGCTTGTGTCGAAAAACGATTCTCTGACGATTCTTTTACCGGTGTAAACAGTACAACTACTCTGTGGGTAAAACGACTGCTGCGAATAAGTATAGAGAATCAAAATCAAGGGTTTGCGAATAGGGAATGATCGGTACCGCACACAAAATCGTGTTGTTTACGTTTGAAGTTTTGGTACGGTTAGGCGTTCGTGGAGCTCTTCAAAAAGTAAGTAAGCATTCCTTAATGAATTGTGGATGAAGTTGTTTTGTGGTGACTTGATTGTTCTCTGTCTGCACTTTGTCGTTTTCAGAGATAATTGCTCTGAAATTTCAACATGAATAAACCGAAAATATCGTTTGGTACAATAAAACTTAGTGCCAACGTCGGTTCTGGTGATAAGAAGGAGGAAACTTCCTCTTTCGGTACATTTGGTGCTTTTGGAAAAAAGCAAGATAAGAAAAAAGGACCAGTTGCTATTGAAGCCGAAGCTATTGAAGACGAGGAGCTGAAGAATGTCGCATCTACCATGGGATTTAGTGGTTTTGGAAAGAGCGCAAAGCAGTTTGATGTGAATGAAATGGTTCAAACCGCAAGACGAACTGCAAAAGAAATGACTGCTGTTTCCGTAGTTGGTAATTTGAAATTGTACCCGGACTAAAGGAGCTCTAATTTGAATGTTTTGAGATAGACAATTACTTCCTATCCTTTTATTTCAGACTCTAGTATTAAGGAGCTATCTCTAGCGGGAACATCAAAGCTAACTGAAGCTGCAAGTACTTCTTCCAAAGAAGACAGCGCTGGAGAGAAGGGCGGTAGTGTTGATGATGACGATGATGGAGACAACGATGATGATCTAATTGGTCCTCCTGTCCCCAAAGCTCTGATTCCAGATGACAGTGTTAAAAAACCTTCAAAGACTGAAACTGATGGGGACGGTGATGATCTAAGTGAAGAGGAAGCTGAAGAAGTAAGCTAATTTTAACATGAGGTCAACTTCAGAAAATCATCATTTAATTATTTTAATTTGCTGTGAAATGAGAGCATAATTTGGTCATTCATTACTTGCAGAAACCCACTGACAAAATTCCACAAAGTCACGAAGTGGCACTGACCCACGGCAGTAAAGCAGTGATTGCCTTAGGTGTTGATCCGTCAGGTGCGCGTCTTGCCTCAGGATCAGTTGATTATGAAGTGAGATTCTGGGATTTTGCTGGAATGGATACAAGCCTTCAAAGCTTTCGAACACTAATACCTTGTGAGAAGTAAGTATTTTTTGTCGTGCATCAACCAAATATATACCAACAATCATCAAACAATATTTTAATTTCCTGAATTTCCCTCCAGCCACCCTATTAAAGCTTTGCAATATTCTGCTACTGGCGACTCTCTCTTAGTGATCTCTGGAATGGCACAGGTAATAATAAAATTCTCTCTTGCTTATCAACATTTTTATTTGATTTATTACTATACCAATCTTGAATGTCTTACAAGGCTAAGGTTATGGACCGAGATGGTTTTGAAGTGGCTGAGTGTGTAAAAGGTGACCAATATATTGCTGACATGTCTAGAACGAAAGGTCATAATGCTGCCCTAAACAGTGGCTGTTGGCACCCCAAAGTGCGCAATGAATTTTTGACATGTGCTCAAGACAGGTAACTGGAATTCTGGAATCCTTTTTCTCTTTATTTTGCATAAATTCTATTTTTGATTGACACTTTTCATTTTTACTTATTCATATCCAGCACATGCCGCTTATGGGAAATTGAGAAGCCAAAGCAACACAAAGCCTTAATGAAACCCCGCAGTGCTAATGGACTCAAGACCGTACCCACAACGTGCACTTACAACCGGGATGGCAATCTCATTGCTTGTGCTTGCCAGGATGGATCCATTCAGATGTGGGATCACCGCAGAGCATTTGTAAGAGAGCTTCCTTTATCATTTTTAAATCCCTAGGAAAGAAAATGTAAAATGTCAAGTTGATTTAATCATTTTCCTTTTTTTCTTTTTCTGGGTCAGTAATCAATCAGCGTTGTTTTTCTAAATATTTGCCATTATTTTATATGATTGTCTAAATAGCTTTCTTCTCTTCATCTCTTTTTTTAGGTCAATACCACAAAACTTTTGCGGAATGCTCATGAGAAAGGGTCTGAAACATCATGCATTGCATTTTCATATCTTGGACAATCTCTTGCTACTCGGTGCTGTGACAACACTTTAAAGTTGTGGGATTTAAGACAATTCAATAAACCTCTACATGTGTTTGAAGATCTTTATTCAAGATATGAAAGGTACATCTTTCCTTAATTCTAATCATAAATGTTATTGTGCTCTGTTCTTCTCCTCTTAATTTTCACTAACTGGATTCATCTCACTCTGCAGCACAGATTGCATGTTTTCTCCTGATGATGCATTAGTACTTACTGGTGAATCGGTCATGAAAGGTCAATCCTCTGGGAGATTATTATTTTTTGATTCCAAAACTTTTGAAAAGTCTCATGAAATAGAGGTCTCTGATTCGGTATGTAAGATTTCTGTGTCGAGTTGTACTGTTTTGATGGTTTTGCCCTTTGGCATATTTATGTGGATTGTTTTCATATTTTTCTTTTTCTTTTTAAAGCATGTTATTCGCACTATTTGGCATCCAAAATTGAACCAGATATTTGTCAGTTGTGGCAATGGAATTGTTAAAATTTATTACGATCAAAATAAAAGTATGCGTGGTGCAAAACTCTGTGTGCTAAAAACAAGAAGAAAAGTAAAACAGGTAAGGAAGAAATACCTTTGAGAATATATCATGGTTTGCTTGATTCAAGTAAATGCTCTCATAATATTTGATATGCGACCTATTTTGCTATTAATATTTAAATTTCAGATGGAAGCCATGGTCACCCAGCATATTCTCACACCTCATGCACTACCTCTATTCCGTCAAGACCGAGCCAAAACAACTCGAAAAATCTTAGAGAAAGCAAGACAAGATCCTGTTAAGTCACACAGACCTGATCTGCCTATCAAATCAGGTAAGATACCCGGTTATATTGGTGATCTTTTGTGATGAAACATCCCTGGCTGGACTTAAACTCTTGTATTGCATGCATGTTTCAGTAGTTTAATAGCATTTGAAAGTCTGGAGTGTTTTATCCTATGTGTTTCTCTACTTTACTTTTTAGGACAAGGAGGCAGAGTTGCTTCATCTGGCAGCACACTTAGTTCTTATGTTATCCGCAACATGGGATTGAGTAAACGTGTAGAAGATGATCAAGATCCACGCGAAGCTATTTTAAAATATGCCAAGGAGGCAGCAGAAAACCCGTATTGGATATCACCTGCCTATGCAAAGTTAGTACTCTTGTAAATTTTCATTCCAACTTACCAGTAGCTCTTCAGTTGATTTACATATGATAGCACATGATCTGTTTCTTGTAGAATGAGTGATATTTTCTATTTCTTTTAAGGACCCAACCCAAAACCATCTTCCAAGGGGAAGGTGATGGTGGAGAAGGAGAAAGTGGAGAACCATCAGCAAAGAAACCAAAAGTGTAAATAGGATGTTGTATGATATTGTACATACTGTGTTATCATTGTGCCTTGGAATAAAATTTTGTTTCATTTCCTGAGAACTAAGTTCTTTTATTATCTGTTGGTTCAATTCTGAATTTTCAGAGTAAAAATCTTCCTTGTCTGTTTTAGTAATACAGATAGAGATACAGAATTTTTTGGGATTACAATAGAAAGCAAAACATTAAATAGAGATAGTATTTATTAAAAGAAGCAATTAATGAAGCTATACTAATGAATGAGATGATGGCTTAAAAAAGTACAGTACCGACCAAGTACACAAAACATACAATAAATAGTTTCAGCCTATGACTTGTGAGGAACCCTGAATAATATTCAACCATGCATAGGATCATGGTCTAAGAGTCATAACAAAATTACCCTTAAAATCAACAATTAATCAGTCAAAAAGGAACGATTTTTGAGCTTTTGGGATCTTTAATATTCTCCCAGAAATTCTCACTCTGATGTCAACACAACCATCAAAGCAGGAAAACTCAGTCAATACACATATTAGTCTTGATTTTTTAAAATAGCTAATCCTACAGTAATATCAATTATAAATTTAAAAAAAATTATAAAAAAAATTCAACCATTACGAACATTGGTGAATAACACTCAGCTCCTTAACACAGTTAAAGCACCACTTTTTTTTTTTAAATCTAATGCCGCAGGCAGCATATTTTGCCACAACTCAGACACAGTCTGCCATGGAATACAACAAAGAAATTTAAAACTCTCTAATAACTCTTTTTTCACTTAACAACACACTTGTTTTATAGAACATAAACAATAACAAAAACATGTTTTAAACAACAATTACACACATCGATGTACTTGTCCAATACTGTTTTTCTGGCAAGAAGCCATCTTATCAAACACACCATAGCACGAGGTATGTGCACCAGGAGAAATATTCATAGATGAGTCAAGGTGAAATCAATTTTAACAGCATATGCAGTCAGTCAAAAATAAGGGCAGCACCAGTCTGGCCTGTAAAGCTTTGAGCTACAGTTCACCCTGATATGCCTTGCATATTTACTTAAGCAGGTCTAATACTAAATCATTTTTAACATAATTTCAATGAATATATTGTTTCAAAACAGAATCAGTATGGGAACAGGTCCAAAAACATAACGAGCTTTGATGCTAATGTAAAATCCAATACAGCAACCAGATAGCAGAGAAAAACCGTGATAAACACTCTTGGTTTGGCTGGAAAATGAAGCAGAGGGAAATTCTAGGGGCAGTCTTAGATGCTAAATTTGTCATTGTGAAATAATATTTATGCTTTCAGAAAGGAAGGTTTTGCCTGATTAAGGTTTAGATATGATAAATAATGTATGAAAAAATCTTATCTAACCTTTTATTTCAATGATAAAGATAACTTTCGATGTCTTTTATTTAGCAAACTGAAAAATGTCAAATAACTCACAGGGTGGTTCATTTAGTTTTTACTAACAACTTTAAACTTTGCTTTGGGCATTTTGATTTGGAGGCACATATCCATACAGAAATATAGATGCAATGACTAATGATGCACCAAAGGCAAATTGAAAGGTAAGGTTGAAATCAAATAGATATATTGAAGCAATACATGACATGATGATGGCAAGTGAAGTTGCAAAGCCTTTCAATATGTTGTCGGCATATTTTACCACCATAGCAACGATAAGACCCCCACCAGCTTGCAGAAGTACTAAGTACCAGACAAATCCATCGTATCCAAAGAACAATCCTTCAGATGTTACCACATTCCAATCTGAGAGCAAACACGTGAACAATCCAAACGGAAGAGACAGAAAGCTGAGCTGTACATTACGCATCCAAACTGAAATGTCTGAACCTGTGTAAAAGATAGGAAATACAAGTCAATTAAAGCAAAAACTTACAAAAATATACGTCACATTAAGATAAACGTTGGTAGAATAGTACCTTTCAGAATTTTTTCAAAGTATATGCCAGCAAATCCTGATAATAAGCATGCACACAAAGCAGCAGAGAATCCAATAACTCTATTTTGCTCTGGACCCCCTGCAACTACTTTGGGTGGGTCAGTATTTGCAAGTTGGACCAGCACAACACCAATCACCAGAGTAACGAGTGCAATCCACTGAGTTTTCAAAAGTGTGCGACGCAGCATAACTACGGCAAACATTGCTGTTGTCAAAATTTTTAATTGATAGGTAACCTGAAACAGAAAATATTACATTGGTCAATATAGATAATTATGATGTAATTGAAAATGCAGATACCAATCAATGAACAACAAGTTAAAAATCAGTACATCCAGAAAAAATATTTTGAAAATTACCTGATAGGTTGCTGCATCTAAATGAGAGGCAGACACGTAAAGAAGATTGTTCTGAATGATGTATACTAATGACGGTACACAGACCTTTAGAGTATCCATGGGTTGCTTGATAACTGTGCTGTGCACAGCTGACACGGCTTTATCAAAGGTCCCTTCTTCTTTCCAAACGATAATTAGACATGTGAGTAGCTTTGTGACTTCTGACATGAGCACAGCTGAAAATTGTTTCAAGGAACACGTCGAAGATTGATTGAGAACTTGTGCAAGGAAAAACGATATAAATTGACATGACAATGCCAAATTATGTAATACCTGATGATGACAGAAACATGTCTCCCGGACGAGTTCTTGCATATCGCATGCTTAACCCAAGAATAGCATTCTGAAGAGTTAATGTGACAAGACTAACATACTTTAGCACTGAAAAGAAAAAGGTTTTTACTTAATACAATGAGACCAATGACTGAACACACAGAATATCGACATTAAAAGGAAAGCTAGTTTTGAAATGGAAACCCACTTGGAGGCGATTGTCCTGCAGGAGTCTTCATGATGTCAAGGGATGGCAAACTTTCTCATCAATCGCTTTCGGACACACAAACTGCAACAATGAACAATGAGCGACAGTGCAACATCAGCAATACTGAAACTATGAAGACTGCTTCGAAAATTTGATTCCAATCATAGGGTTATGTGTAAACACCACGTAAACAACATACATAACGGAGGCTATATGTCAGCGAATGTTACAACTCTCGGGAACGACGCAGTTCTATGAGTAAACGTAAAGGTGCACAACAAAAAAATGTCGGACGTAAATAAACAAAACTATAAAATAAAATTTGTCGACGCTACTACACTAAGTCAACATCGAGTCTCCGCGCATCAAGTGACAGGTGACAGTCATAACCCCCTCCCAGCCGATTCGGGCGGTGGAGGGGGTGCCCGCTGCCCGCAAGCAAAGTCTACGCATGACCACTGCGGCGGCGCATATTTTCGATCTTGGCTGCATTTCGAGAGAAGCACCAAGCACGGCCAATGTTCATCGGTATGACCTGGTTGCCTGGTCCCGGTCTCAGTCACAGAAATAGAAAACACAGCCGAAGTTGTCTGCCAGCGCCTCGCTGTTAAGCACCTATTACACCAGAGCGAAAGCAGTACATTCTGAAGAAATCTTAAGAATGCAAGTCACCAGGACGCAAGTTACTCCTTTGGTAAGCTACGAACATTTTCCACCTTGTCACATAACAGTGTAATGAACCCCTTGCGCGCAAGTCGCAGGGCCTTGGGAAAGGAGACACCTGGGTTGTGCCACCCCTAATTATCACTGCCACAGCGCCGTCCTGGCGCCCCGCCCCAGCCCGCCCCGATTCGCCACTTCCTGTAAGACCTAATTCACCAAAGCCACGCGGTTGTGTTAGGGCTGTCCGCCAGCAGTTAGAGCCATTGATGGGGTCAGCAGAAATGGTGACACGAAACACAGCAATCATAGTAGTCGGGCGGCGGGGCTGCACGGCTGACACCAACGCAGTGAGGCTGCTCACGTGACGATAGCTACTCTCTCTCTCTCTCTCTCTCTCTCTCTCTCTCTC
>CABIKL010000786.1:0-19006 GCA_902196195.1 Aptinothrips rufus | reverse complement strand
GCGAGAATGGTATTGCATTGCAATACCATGTATCCCACGCCTGCAATACCGCTCCTGGAGAACTTCGCAGGCCCCTGGACCCAAGACCCACTCCGCTGCTGCTGCTGCTGCTAGGGCGGAGCAAGATGAGGAGCAGGAGATGCAGGAGAGGCACCGTGGTACACTAGAGCTGGTGTGTATCGACTGGGACTTTGTTTGGACCGCGGCAAAGGCGTAATTCGGACACCCGACGGTCGTGGCGCCACTCCCCCCCCCCCCCCCCCCCCCCCCCCCCCCCCCCCCCCCCCCCCCCCCCCCCCCCCCCCCGGACCCCCCGCGGCCGGCCAGCGCCCGCCAGCTGCGCCCACGCGGCACTGGAGGGCATGGCAGCGGACGAGACGAAATGAGAATCAATCGTTTGCACGGCTGTACGCATGAACAGCATCCGCAGTGGCGTCGCAATACGTAGGTCAGAACGTCACGTCACGTGACGCGTCGTTGTCGTAGGCAGGGAAGGGATGAGGTCAGAGCAGCGAAATACAGTACGGATGAATGTCGGATGTCGGTGTTGTCGGTGTCCACATGCTTGAATTTCAGTGAATTTTGAGTCTACGTTCAACATTTGAACATTTTCTCCCAATTATTTTCGAGTTCGAAAAGAAAATGCACTCGAATTTAGGATAACCGTGATTTAATTTCACCGCCCTGCGGAGCACGGGCACAACCTCGAGCCCAAAAGCTCGTTACCTACCTACCTACCTACCTACCCAGAATATAGGCCTAAAAACACTTCTGGAGGTCGCAAGCTGCTGCAGTAGCTGCGCGACTGGCTGGCCGGGGAATGGCCAGGCAACTAGGCCCTGAAAAACAGGATTTATGGCACAGGAAGTTTCAATTCTTCAATTTGGAGGAAGTGGGAATGGCCTATTCTCATAAGGTTGAAGGACGACCCTTCAATTTCGAGCTTTGAAACTTGCAGTGAGCACTTCGTGATGCCAGGAGACTAAAACCAGGTCTGGTTGTAGTCTCCTGGTGATGCCATCCGCCCTGAGTGCGCCAGGTTCTGTATCTTTCAGAATGTCAGTTATTTCTGCGTGATGCCTTTCACTGGCCATTAGAGGGAGGGAAATGTAGGGGAGGTCTCTTCATCTCAGTCTTCTTCTCCTAATTCAGAACTGCTACATGAAAAGGAGAGCAAGGGTGCCATCCGCCGTCCGACCAAAGCTTGGCGCGCCAAATTCGGCTAAGAGAAACTCATATTGCCTAGCCATCTAACCATCGGCTGGTTTTCAGTTTTCAACGGGTGCACAGTTTTTCCATTTCAGCCATTTTAACGCCGATGCCATTCTTGAACCCGTTTCCCTTTCGTTCTGCGACTTGTAGCGAATGGTGTATTTGGGCAGGAAGGGGAACCGGAAAGAACGTAATGGTGGCAGCCTCAATCCATAACAAACCCTCGCTTGTTTTCGGAAATGTCTTCTGCTGATCTGCTGTGACTGGTCGGCGTTGGGAGTTAGTGGGGGTTTGTTATGGGCTTCACCCTTCTTCATTCCTGTTCCCCTTCTTGCCCAAATACCTCATTGGGATACTTCCGAGGTCGCGTGAAGAATGAGATTAATTTATTACTCATAACACGTGTGCACGTGAGACCCCACAGGCCAAACTACGTCCACTGTCCACTGTTCCACTGTCCATTTTGTCCATTTACTCGTCCACCTTCCCGTCACACCTTCCGCAGTCCTTGCAACCCTCCCGACTCTCCACCCCAATGCCGTCTAGACGGCGATACCCCATCCACTCCCGCCTCGACTCCATGCGTAAAGTCTCTCGGGTCTGGAGTAACGTCCACATCGATACTCCCTGTCTACTTTGAAGACTTGTCGAGGGTTGATAGGAATTTTCAGAGTATCAATAACGGCAAAAGAGTGAAGATACTGAAGGTTTGATTGAAATGAGCCCACACTTCAAAGCAAGAATAAAAATGAAGCTGGAAGCAAACGAATAATACACAACAGTCCTGCTACACATGTTTAAGACATACAAATACAAAAGAGGAAATTACGTCTAATTCACACCAAAAAAATGTATGCCAAGATGGAATCAAATAGAAAGATTTCAATCAAAGAGCACGAATGAGTGATTAGATTAGACAATAGAATTTATGCATGCAGCAATTATGCAATCCCTATGTACACAAGATAATGAATGAATGTCAATAAATAACAACACATGAAGCAGGAATGAAACATACTGAAACAACTTGAAAAAGAATGAAGAAAGCTATTAACACTTATCAGTTCCCTTGTATCATTCTCTCAAAATCCAGTTCAATATTAAGAACAATGGCACTGAACTCTATTGTAAATTAATATGGAACAAGGAAAACTTCATTATGATATTCAGGCAGCTTACACCACAAGAAAATGTAAAGCAGTTGTTAAAAGGGCAACATAAAGAATCATTTCTTTCTCAAAAATATCATTAATATTTCTTTTGAATGGGAAGACAAACAAAAGGCACCAACACTGAGTGAACTTGATACATGTTGGTATGAATGTTCCTGTCAAATTTCCATCTTTGCTTCAAAGACGTTCTGTTCACCTCAGTTGAGAAAACAATCTTGTCTTGATTCATTCAAAATTTTGTTGTGCCTTCCATCTATGCGTCTATGAATTTTCCAGCAGTGGCTATGAGTAACTAACGTGGACAGAGAGACACAGTACTGTCTCCTGAATATGTGCTATTGCCTAAATAAAGATGCAATTACTGTGAACCATGAAAGTGACAAGAAACACCCATCACACCTATAATTCAAAGTTCACCTCCAAAACTATAATTAAATGTCAAAAATGTAAAATGAGGAAATGAAAGGCTAAATTACCATGACAGTCCTGTGGGCACAGGAAATATTTAGATGTGGTGACGGCAACAGTCATTCAGTGCCGGTTCACCTGTCCACTACCCTGGTGTAAAAGCTGTCAAAACAAATCTAACCTGCATCTCGAGATTGACAACTCACCCTTTCCAGCTTTTGGAAGTATTCGCGGAGAAAGGAGATAGGGTTGTCGGGTCTCGTCACGCAGAGCTGAATGATGCAGTCCTTCAGCAATTGTTGAATGTTGTGCGTTTGGACGTAAGCTTCACATTCTCGAGTCTGTTCTTCCTCTAAATTTGTGGCCATCTTCAAGCAAGCAGAAAACAATTTTACGCTGACCTGGTTGTCCTGATATTAGAGTAGATTTGAATCAAAGAACTGATATAAGCCAGACGGTTTCAGACACAGCACAAAGTTTCAATTTTCCGATAATTCGTCACTTGCATTAAATATGCAAACACGACTAAACACTAATATGAGGCAAATTCATGTCTCTGAGAAAAAAAATAACACCGAAACAGTGATCGTTTTCGATACAATTGAGCGTACCCCCTCTGCCGATGCGCCTATTTGACCACCTTTCAACGTCTGTCACATCATTATTTCCAGTCAAGAGGCACGAAAAATGACAAAAATATTCCCAAATACTGATTTTTCTATTTTTATACAGTGCTAATATGGATAAGTAGTTCCTTCTCTGCGTATTTCTAAAGAAACAACTTTATCGTCTGCTTTGCGGTTTGACGTTCATTTGTTCTTTTTGCACGACTGTCTGCGCGACGTGCGAATAGCCGATTTCTGCCTCTTCGTCTGTTCGTTTCGTCTTTGAGGGTTAAAGGGTTAAACGGTGAGAAAGAATTATTTAAACGTCATTTCTATTGAGGATACGTTTTCAATTAGTACCGTACATTTTAATTGTCGAGAAATTGTCTTTATAGTGCTGCATTAATCACGTTTTGTTGTTGGAATTCATAGTCTATTGATTCGTAAGCTCGCACGGTAAAAGGGCTATTACTGCTTTGCTCGCTCACACAATTCATTCCATTTTGATGATTATTTTTCTCACGCTACTCATATATTTGATCTATTTCGTATTTGCGTACTCTTGAATCCGCCCTAGCACACTAACTGACATTGATTATTTTAGTTTTCCTCATACCCTGTGTGCCATTCCAGTGAAGGTCTCTGCTTCTTGGCTAGCTGGACCGAGTTATTCTTAACGTGTTTGCACTAGATCCTCTTTTATAACTATTTCACTTAGTTTTTTATTAGTAGCACGACATCTTATTTATTCATTTATTTACTCTCTTATTGTGGTGTTAACATAGAACTCGGCTTCATCATTTGGTGTTAGCGTTGACCTGTCTTGCATGATACACAGCACTTAAGTCAGTTGGTTGCCTATGTACTCTCACCTGGAGTTTCCCAAGCTGGAAGAAACACCTGTGTTTTGTTACTGATTTCAGATAAAATGGCAGCTCTCACACGTTCGCTGCGTCCTGCTATGCGCATGCTTTCTAGCAGCCGTCCTATCCTTGCTTCCAAGCGTGGGTATGCAGATGAGATGAATTTCACATTTGCTGCAGCGAACCAGGTAGGTTCAAACTTTATTTTAGCTGGATTTCTGACAAAAATTTCATACATTTTGAAAATAATCTATCTTACTCTTATCTATCTGACGAATCCTAGGTATACTACGTCGGAGCCAATGTTAAGCAAGTGGATGTGCCATCCTTCAGTGGAAGCTTTGGTATTTTGCCAAAACATGTCCCAACTTTGGCTGTTTTGAAACCAGGAGTTGTCACCGTTTATGAAGCTGATGGATCCAAGAAGCAAGTTTTTGTTTCCAGCGGCACTGTAAGTACCTGTGGTTATCATTCCGATCTAAGTGCTATTTTTTCTTAGATTCTAACTCATTTAAAACGTTTCTTTGTGCATCTGTTGCAGGTAACAATCAATGATGACTCATCCGTTCAAGTTTTAGCAGAAGAAGCTTGCCTTGTTGAAGAGTTGGACAAGACTGCATGCCAAGACATCCTTAGCAAAGCCCAGAGCCAGTTGGCATCTGCATCCTCAGACAAGGAAAAGGCAGAGGCTGCAATAGCTGTAGAAGTCGGACAAGAACTTGTTCGAGCTGCTGCATAATTTTTCTTTTGTTTTAAATCTCTCTTGAATAGTCCTTGTTGAGATTGTTGGCATTTCATGTTTCCTCCTACTGTTAACAAACGAAAATTCCTTTTTTGTTTGTATTTTGTAATTTAATGAAAATGAATTCTAAGAGATAAGTTGGGAGGATGCAGTGTAAATGGCAGCACTTAAGTATCTTTGGGACAAGGTTAATGGGCAGTTTTATGTCTATTAGTGTAATGCCTTTTACCGGCTTTTTACTCTCTTTGTCCCAGAGCTTAATGAACTTCAATCAATATTCCAAATAACTACAAACCATGTTGATATGTACCATAGATACTTCTTAAATTGCTTAATTAAATTTTCACAGCTCCACCACTTTATATCTTAATTGTATTTCTTCTTCAAACTGCCCCGTTTGTTCTCTTGTTAGTCCACAACGTACACTGCAAGTTGGTGTTTATTCATATTTCCTCAGAATATTATTCTTTTCGTGCTCCTGAGAACTTGACTCGGACTATTTCCAGAACCTTTTCATTCATATTGTCCTATTTTTATTTCCTATTTTTATTTTATTCGATGCCTACAATAACAATATTGTTACTGTTTGTAATTATGGAATGGCTCAGGTTGAGTAAAAGTAATTATTAGATTTTACATTTATTTGAAATATGTAAGAATTTTGTAAAATTACAATGTTATGAGAAAATTCAAACAGAATGGGACACATTTAAATTCAGTTAGCAAACACTTAAATACTTCAAGGCAGTGATTTCACAGTTGAGTGGTATGTGCACACCAATGTACAGAAAATTTCAAATTACACTATCACAGTTATATTTCATTTAATTCGAATGTTGATTTATGACTTAGAAGATGGGACATTGTTTAAACCCTGCTGTGTTAACCACAAACGAGCATAAATAGATTTCGGATTTGATAGAAGTTGTTTGTGGGAGCCTTGCTCAGCCAGATGTCCGCCATCAATGACCAAAATTTCATCGCAATCCATGACAGTTGACAGACGGTGGGCAATAGCAATTGAAGTGCGGCCTGACGTAGCACGCCTTAGAGCTTCAACAATATTCTGAAACAAAATCAAAACTTAAAATGTAGATGAAATTCAGTTTGGAAATTGGTTAAAACGCAATGCTTGAGCTATGCATGGTGCCTGCATTATTAATATACCTGCTCCGTAATGGAATCAAGAGAGGACGTTGCCTCATCAAGGACTAGGATGGGGGAATTTTTTAAGATGGCTCTTGCAATAGCAACGCGTTGCTTTTCACCACCAGACAGCTTCAGGCCTCGCTCTCCTACTTGTGTTTCATATCCTTGGGGCCAGGTAAGAATGGAATCATGCAAATCTGCCAATTTTGCTGCTTTCTCTACATCTTCCATTGGACTTTCCAGACATCCATAATGAACATTGAATCGAATAGTGTCATGGAATAGAACAGAATCCTGTGAAAATGTAGAGAAAAAAGGTCATTACCAGCAGATTACATAGGTAAACACTAAATCCTTTCAACTCTTTTGCTCCTGGCAAAATAATGGTACCTGAGGCACAATTGCTAATGATCTTCTTAAGTCATCAAGACTGATGTCATTTATATTTCTTCCACCAATAAAGATGTCCCCATGAGTTGGTTCGAAAAATCGATATAAAAGACGGACTATTGATGACTTTCTGTCAAAGATCAAGACAACATAATAAAAAATATTCAGACATGTAATCAATCAAAGTAATCAATTCAAATTAAAAATTCATCAAGTTTACCCTGTGCCAGAGCCACCAACAATGGCAACTTTCTTTCCAGCTGGAATAGTAAATGAGAGATCACTGAAGATTGGCTTCCCAGGTACATAATGGAAGCTCACATTTCGGAATTCAATGGATGCATCTGATGGAGTTACAGTAAATGGGGCAGTGTTCGGCTTATTCTAAAAGAAAGAAACAAATGATACAAAGGAAAGGAGCACTTATTACAAATCCAGGTAATCCGATAATGAGAACCACAATGGGAACAAAGGTGTGAGGAGTGCACTTACTTTTATCTGTGGATCAACAGTCATGAGAGTGAACATAGTTTGCATGTCAATCAGAGCTTGCCTTACTTCTCTATACACTGAACCAAGGAATCCTAAAGGTACCCCAAGCTGAAACAGTAGCCCATTTACCATGACTAAATCCCCAACAGTCATTGTTCCTGGAAGAAAAGCCACAGAATTAGGGTTTTGAAAATATTAAACTATTTTAAAACTGAAAGAACTTATACAGAAATAATGATATAGGTTGGTTCTATTACCTGCTGTGATTTGGTGGGCAGCCATTATCATAATGATGCTCAGTGCGCCACTGAATATGGCATTCTGACCAAAATTAAGAACGGCTAAGCTTGTACTAGTCTTAAGTGATGCATCCTCATATTTCTTCAGAGACTTGTCATATTTCATGGCTTCAAATTTTTCATTATTGAAGTACTGTAAGGAAGAAAATACATCAAAGAGTCGTATTCTCCTTGCTCCTTTAATTTTGTGAGCAAAGAAAATCATTCATAGCACATCAGAACCAAAATCAATAATAATAAAAAAGGATGGATTAAAATGTACAAACCTTTACAGTCTCATAGTTGATTAAAGAATCAATGGCATGATTACCAGCTTCATTTTCAGCTCTGTTCATCAAAACACGGAACCTAGTTCGCCACTGGGTAACACCGAGCGTGTAAGCTGTGTAAAGGCCAACACAGCCTACAGAGAGGGCAGCATATTCTGGTCCACATTTTATACCCTATTGTAAGATAAAACAAAAATAAAAATGAAATTCATACACAACCTTCTGTTTGAAACATAATCTTCATAAAGACACAATTTTGACAACACAAAGACATAAAAAGTACTTACAAGGATTGTGGCAACTAAACCCAATTCAAAAAGGGTAGGAACTATGTTGAAAACCATAGCTGATAGTGCAAAATTGATGCCGCGGCTCCCACGATCTATTGTCTGTAATTTCAAAACATTAGCAAAACGAACTGTAGTAAGTGATTAATAGAGAAGCATGTTAAAGAGTTAGAGGGAACTAACCTTGGAAAGTGCTCCTGTTTTACGAGACAGATGGAATGAGAGATCAAGATTGTGTAGGTGCAGAAAAACGTTGCGTGCTATCTTTCTGATTGAATGCTGTGCAACTCGAGCAAATACCGCATTACGCAGCTCATTAAATCCAGCTGCACCTGCACGAGCAATGCCATCTAATACACAGACCAGAAAAAAATTATAGGAAGTCTACATAATGCTATTTGCCAATTCACACACAGCTTGTGTAGCATTTAGTGATGAATGAACACTGTGAAATATCGAACCTTCAAATTATTTCAGGTGCAATTCAAACTACAAATTTGAAACTTTAAAAAAAGCTGTCAACTCACATCCAAGCAGAAGAGCTACTGAGTAGGTCAAAACCGTGTCAGAAGCTGTTGCTACATTTAAAACCCCTCCATCTGGTGATGTATTCAGTGCGTCCACAGCATATTTGAATAGGAAGGGAACAGTCACATTCAAAGCTTTAGCTCCAACCAACAAACCCATAGCAATTTTAACTCTTTTTCTCACGCCAGGATCATCCTGTAACAATCATGTAATAATGTTATCCACAAGACAACGTAAATTAAGAGTGATGCATTTCTCTAATGACACAAACCTTTGGCCATACATAAGAAAACATTGCTTTAATCATCTTTTTACTGTTAACTTTGTCCTCCCCACTTCGAGGAGGTCCACTGTCGTCATCGTGGATATGACCAATACCTCCATGAAACCAGGCCTTTCCATTCTTTTTGCTTAATAAATTTGGAGTTACAATGTAGGAAACATTTTCTTTCTCTAGCTTTCTCTTGCTTGAAGCATTACTTGAATTACAAACTATAGGTTGTGAGAGACTACTGGAGCTTGAACTGCTAACACACTGAAAAAGAAGAGAAACAAGAGAAGACAGAATAAAAAATTACTCTGATGATCGAAATGCAAGTAAAGTCAGTCTCATTGTTGAAAAGAACAGACAAAATAATGTTGCTCTTCGAGACAGTTTTAATATATTATTTTATTTCTAAGTCTGAATCAATGCTAGTGTCACAATGATATGGAAAGAGCGAACAGATACTTTCGCAATTTGTTGCTACAAAAATAGATCCTTTGCATAGAACCGTCATTGAGCGGAGGAAACCAAAATCTTTCCAAGGTTCAAGAGAGCTTAATCGTGCTCATAATAAAATGCCAGTTTTAACAGAACGCCACTGACTCTGTATGTTCCCGACGACAGGAAATCTACATAGACGCAAACTGCATAAGAGAAGAAGCATCAAAAATTGGCAGTACTAATGCAACTGAAGCTAACATTAGTCAAGAGCATCAAGCAACAGGTAAGAAAGTCGTTTATGCACTCCTGCTCATCATAAAACATCAAAATCATGACAGTGTTTGTGAAGATAAGTATTATGTGTCTCACGAAAACGATAACAATAATCATCTTACCCTAACCGCGATGGGACTTAATCGACTTAGTTGGGCGTTAACATGTGGAAATTCTGCGAGGACATAAGACCTGCTGGATGCAGTAGGTTTCAAAAAATAATGTCGGCGAGGTAGCTTGAAAAAGCTGTTCTTCCACAGGTTTTTATTGATTCCTAAACTATCTAAGACATTTCGTCTGCAACTCCACAACAGCGCCATGTTGGACGTGAACAATCGACTTTGCCGATCGATTAGCAGCGACGATGATACAAGAAAACCAACATTCAAGAAATAGGTTCTCCATGAATTTGACAGCTTCATTCTTCATTCTACAAATTTGGAAAAGATTTTTAAAAGAAATAGTTATTTGCAATATAAGGAAGCGAAAATGTGGAGAACTACGCATGTCTTTATGTGGTCGAAAGATGAATAAAATGTAAATTATTGATTGTGATGTTGGATGTGCTGACTAAGTGACACTTGAGCAGGGTTGTCAACATTTTGCCCAGCCCGGAGATGTCCACAAATGTTCACGAAAATAGAGTGCCATTCAGCAGTCAGTGAAATGTGAACTAACACTCAGAATTTTGAATTTGTGTTGAAATTTACGAGCTTATCCTGATGGGTTTGTTTCTCAAATCACTCCATTGTATGAATTATTCAATTTTGTGTCCTTAAAACAGCACGATAGAGTGCTTAAGGATGTGTCAAAAATTTCAGTAACCTCCTTCGCCCACAGCGGTTGAAGAATTTGGTGACATGTCCTGGCTGTAGAGTCAGGTACTGGATCAGTGAAGAAGTGCATTTTCGTAGTCACCATCGATCAATGGATGACTGATGATTCCAACAAGCATGTCAGAACCTGCTTGACACACCACATCTCATAAGTAGAATTTCTTATGAGGATTTGAGAACGTAATCTTCTCAGAAATGGCAGGATTTGGACGTATTTTAGCTTGGTGGAGAATTCTTCTTGTCTTCCTTATTGTATGGCTTGTAGTACTTCTTCTGTCTGGTGTGCGTTCTCCGAATGCATCTCCCAGTCCGCAACTGGTGGACCGAATGCAAAAAGCATTTAAAGACTTACAGGCACTTAAGCAACAAAATGCCAAATTAAGAAGCCTGTTTCTAAGTGCTCAGGGGTAAGTAAATCACCTCTCCCATGTAACTTTAAAAAAAAAAATTGTTCTTATTATGTCGATTTTACAAGTGAGTGTGCAAGTAGACCAGCACTCACAGAGTACAGTTTTGTTGACAGTCCTATCCTGTCTTGTTTACTAAGTTTAAGTATTCAGTTATGAATATTTCTTTGTGAATTTTCATCCACTTCTGTTTCAGTAGTTCACATGATGACCAAGTTGACAGACTGGTTCAAGATGCTGAGGAAATGGATCAAAATGATGGTACCAGTCTTATAATCAGAGGTAAAGAGAAAGGTTTTCTTTTGAACTGTTATTTCACATTAATGTAATGCTATATTTACCTGGTTACTTCGTAATTTTCAAATCCTGCCTGAAATGTATCTCCAGGATTAGGACACGATGAACCAGGCTCTGGCTATGAAGTGTCATTACGCAAGTTATATAGAGGCATTATGGAATTGGGTTTCTTCACCAATGCTGAATTAAAGCATGCTCTTAAACAAGCCAAAGAAACTTCCTCTTCTGAACTTATTGACCGCCTTTCGTCACTACAGAATGGGGTACAGGAGCATAAACGGTTTGTATTTTCTTCCCAGTCTTTAGAATTCTATAATCAACAAGCTGTTTCTTTGAACACTATCAATGAGCTTTGATTACATATAAGATATATTTGAAACTTTCTCTGCAGGTCACTTTTCAAAGTCCTTTCCCAAGTCCAAGAGGAGGATGGGTATGCTCTATGGCGTGAACAAGAAGCACAAGATTTAAGTGATTTAGTGCAGCGCCGCATTCAATACCTCCAAAATCCAAAAGACTGTAAAAAAGCTAAAAAGATAATATGCAATCTCAATAAGGTAAAAATTATCTCTTATATTCCTATGAGGAGAAACAAGCTTTTTTGTTCTTTGACTGATTAATTCTAAGTGTTGGTGTTATTTTATTAAGGAATTTATGAGTTTTTCTTCTTTTAGGGTTGTGGATTTGGATGTCAGCTCCACCATGCTGTTTATTGCTTTATGGTTGCTTATGGAACACAAAGAACTCTCATATTGAAATCAAAAGGTTGGAGATATCACAAAGGTGGTTGGGAAGAAGTTTTTAAACCAGTTAGTGACACGTGTCTCTCTGCTGAAGGTGACACCATTGCGAATTGGCCAGGTAATTCTCACTTTTGTATCGTCTGAATTTACAATTATTACGAGACTGCTGTCATATTGTAATCTTTTTTGGTTGATTTTTTCTGCAGGAAAACCAGATACTCAGGTTTTAACTCTGCCAATAATAGATTCTTTGATACCTCCTCGGTCACCATATCTACCTCCCGCGATACCAGCTGACCTGGCTCCGCGTTTAGCTCGGCTGCATGGACAACCACTTGCTTGGTGGGTGGGTCAGTTCCTAAAATATCTGCTGCGGCCTCAATCAGTTATCAATGATTTATTGACTTCCACTCAAAGTAAATTAGGGTTCAAAAACCCTGTTGTAGGGTAAGTTCTTGCTTAAAATACTTCCCTTTTTTCTTTAGTATTTTTTATTTGCATTAAATCTTAACTAAATCTCTTGGATGGAATGATCTTGCAATTTTAGGATACACGTTCGACGCACAGACAAGGTTGGCACAGAAGCTGCGTTCCATCCCCTTGATGAGTACATGCCAGCAGTAGCAGAGTGGTATGATCAACAAGTTGCAAATGGCAAAGTAATCGATAAGAGACGTATCTTTCTTGCATCAGATGATCCCAAAGTTATTACTGAAGCACGTAGCAGGTATGACACTCTAGAGATTTTGTGACAGTTTGTGTCATATTCCAAAGCATAATTTATTCTTTCATTTCTAGTCATCATAGTTGAATAGTCTTTGTATTTTCAAGACAGTGTTCACCATTTCTCAAATTTGTCTCTGCATTATTTGTAGGTACCCAGAGTATGAGATTCTTGGAGATCCGGATATAGCAAAAACTGCTGCCATTGGAACTAGATATTCTGATACTTCTCTGTATGGTATTATTGTTGATATTCATTTCTTGTCGCAATGTGATTTCCTTGTCTGCACATTTTCATCCCAGGTAAGTATTTGCCAAAGGATTTACTTTACTGATGTTCCTCTCCAGAATCTGAGAAATTTTATTCACCAATTTCAGGTTTGTCGAGTGGCCTATGAAATCATGCAAAGTCTGCATGTAGATGCTTCATCAAGCTTTAGATCACTAGATGACATTTATTATTATGGTGGCCAAAATGCTCACAGCTGGAAAGTAGCTGAGGCACACAATGCACGAAAGGCAGAAGAAATTGATCTACAGATTGGAGATCCTATAGCAGTCGCAGGCAACCACTGGGATGGTTTCTCTAGAGGGAAGAATCTCCGCACAAATTTGCAAGGCCTGTTTCCATCATTTAAGGTATTGTCACATATAGATTTTTCTCTTTCCTTCATGGATGGAACCGATTGTTAGGACATAGCTTGTCAATATGAGAGTTGACCGAATTAGACTAGAATAGAGTGATAGAAATGCTCTCCCTCTCAACTCTATGAAAATTAGAAAGAAAGTCTTGAGACGATCATGGCAAGATAATATGTTATTTATCTGCCCACTTACAGACAACAGTGTTCTCTACAAGTTTCTTATCTGCTTAGTCCTTCCAGTTGATCTATTTGTATCTCTTTTCTTTCCCGCGTTACAGGTCGAAGACCGTGTTGAGGCTGTTAAATTTCCAACTTACCCAGAGGTCCCTTTAAAAGTGACACAAGAAGCACCCTCCGTTGTAGAGTCATGATACTGCCTGTTATGTTGGAGCTGACCGTTTCTGGAGCTGTGCCTTCCATCGACCGGCTGGCCCGGGAATATAGATTTATTAGGCATTTAGAACAAATTCTTTGGTCTGTGGTATATTGTGAATAATTAAGGACTTTTCTTCTTTTCTTTTTCTGTTAACATTATTTTTCTAATGATTTGTTGCCGATTTTAGTTTGTGATGTCTTTGTCATAACTACGTAACAGAATCATTCTGGTAAACTTTTATACAGTTCGAATTTTTCTCATTTTTCATCTTTGGTAAGAAGATGTGAAAATACCAACATGGAATACATACTATTTTGTTTAGTCTTACTTCTTTTTACTGAAATCAGACTCCATTAAACAATGGAAGGTATTGATGTTTTAATATTAAATGTTGTATTTATAAAGAGAGCAACAATCAGTGAACTTACTTTTTTCTTTTTTAGAAATGTACACTAAGTATTCAGTTTCTCCTTATTGTATCAAAATACAACATTTTTTAAAAAAATCTAGCCACACGTTTTTCACATCTAAAATATTCATTTGTCATCAGCCATTGAAACTTTGTTAACTGATAAAGCTCAATGAGTTTATAAGTTTGATGTGAGTTATTGTGTTGCTTGAAACTTCGATTTGCTCAAAAATCTACATTTTGCTCTCTCATTTTTGATATTTTTAAATTTTGATTCCCTCATGCTGAGGAAGTACAAGAAAGGTCACTTTCAGAAGGAAAAGAGTGAGTAAAAAAGTGAGTACTATCTGAACTCCGCATTGATGCCAAATGTTCCAGCTTCTTATGTAAATGTACTTCATTTTTTCATTGCTTACCATGCTGTTCTTCCTGGATGAAATCATCCGCCAAGAAAATTATGTGTACAATTTGCATTCAGCATGGACTCATTTTGTCCTTCAATTTCAACAGCAAGCTTTTTGTGCGTTAATGTTTAAAATTTAATGTCTGCCCGACATCGTAGAAAACTACCAATCTGCTGTTACTATTCAGTGAAGCAGTATTTGAGCCAATTTATATGTCTTCGAGCTGGGATGTCTTCTCAATCTTGAAACATGAGCCTCTGAACAACATAACTCTGTAGCAGTTTACTTAATGTTTTACTTTATTTGCAATTCAGAGACAGCTTCTTTTCTGTTTATATTTAGCAAATTGTACTAAATCAATTGTTCTATCTTTTCATTTTCATGTAGGGTCGTCAGTGTGGATAATAAATGCACATGGTAAAAATTGAACACCCCTCTGGAGCCGGCATTTTAACCCGTGACCTCTACATGACGATTTCTTTCATCTCAGGTGTCTGTCATGATATGACATGAGTGGTCACATGCAAGCTTTTGGTTCAAATACCGGCTCGAAAGGGGTGTTCAGTTTTTACCATGTGCATTTATTAGCCACACTGACCCTAAGTAAGTGGGTGCCGGTTAACTGATGGTTTATAATAGCATTAAGAAGCTTCTGTTGTGTCAACACATTTGGAAATATCAAATCTAAATCTCATATAATTTTGTTTTTGAGAGGGAACAAACTTGTGTGCATGTATCATGATGAAAAAGGAAAACACAGTCTTTAGATCTTGCCACATTTTTTTGACTTTTCTGCCCTTGTAATGTGAACCATTGGGGCTTGTTACTTGCTGATAATTGTGCAATATGGAATACTTTTTTTCATCTTTCATTGCTTTTATTGCTCAAGGACTGAAAGTGACTAAACAGTGTTAAATTTACAATGCTAGGAAAATAAATTATGTTCTTGACTTCCTCTGTCAATTTTAAGGCTGCTGCTTGCTTTTTTGTCTTTCATAGAATTTTCATTGGGAAAAAAATTGGTCATGAACAAATCTCAAAAATCTTGTTAAGTGATTGGAGGAGTTTTAGAACTCCATTTTAAACTGAGTAAATATGAGTGCAATCCCAAATTTGTATCTACTCATTTGACATCTACTCTAGTATGATACTGAGCTACGAAGGGAGGAAAAATCTATGTACATATGTAAAATTATATTGTGAAGCAAAGATTAATAACTATGCTGGGATCTGTATTTATTTTAAGTTCTACAGCTGACGACATAGTATCTTCAACATGTTATGTCATACAGTAAGTCAGAAATTTATGTTAGACCGATTGCATAGCCTGAGGTAAATTTCAAATCAACTTTCTTGAGATGAAGTTGCTGTAGGTTAGACTAAACAAGTGTTTAGAATTTTATATTAAAATAACTGAAAATGTATAATGATATAGTCATGCCCGTAAATTTTGATGCAAGGGTCTGCCTCTTTGCGCTCTTTCTTCTATATATTTTTATGTCCCAAGGTAACATTTCCAAATTACGTAGCATGGGTTTTAACCTTTGGAACTAAACCAACAACTTGTTACATCAGGAATTTGTTGCACAATTGATAATGTTTATCAGCTTAAGAATATTTTATTGAAATATCCAATGTCAAGGTCCTATTTGAAAAAGAAAATAATTTAGAGAGATCTGAAAGAATAAACCAATCTTAGCAAGAAAGTAGATAATCATTATGCTGTTGAATATTGAATGGATGTTGATGTAGAAAAGTAGCAATTGAGGGACCAAAAATTTTCCCTAAATATCTTTGTTGATGTTTTAGTCACTTCTTCTGACTCTACTTGAATGTTTATACTTACGAGCTAACTGTCATAGCTTTGGATGGGCAGATTTACCAATAGCTTTTGAATGTTTGGAAACAGCCTCTTCTCAAAAATTATTCGTAAGTCATATAATTTAAGTTCCTAGTTCTGTTCTTTTGTTTTCCGTTGGCCCATGTGGTGTAAATCAGTTCAGTCACTTGCTGATTGCCGAAATCTTATTTGGGTCTGGCAGTGCTGTGCTCCGGTCAAGTTGGAGGAGGAGGAGAAGGAGGAGTTTTTTGGTGATAAGTATCTAAATTTCTGTTTTTGAGATACTTCTGCTGCATTGCGTGTGCGTGCTCTGTTGCATGACGCCTCTGAGGAAATCACTGGTATGGCCTCACATCTGAGCTCTGTGTGGATGCTCAACAGTCACATGTTGACCAGCTCTCAAGAAAAGAAAAGGAGTAAAAGGAAAAAAAAGCCCCAAAAAAGCATAATTATTCCAGTATTATTTTGGCCAATTGACAGCCATCTTATCTTCTTTGAGATGACTCTTGGCAACCTTTCTTGAGCGAAAACAATTCTAATTGAGTGTCAACTGATCTCCGTGACGCTCCTCCTTTCTTTTTCAGTATGAAGTTCTGGGTTTGTGTGGTGTATGCCTACAAAATTGTTGATTGGTATTTTAGGTCTGTAAATATTAGATCCCTTTGTTATCTATTCCAATCCTCAATTTGAATGAAATCTGTTGCAGATCTAATGAGCCTAGGATATCCTATGATATCTGAATTAATAAATATGTTATGAAACAAATTTATGGAAACTTACCAAACAAATTCCTTGTGTAATGAATGTATGTGTATGTGTTGAATTTTCAGAGAACGGAGAACAATCCAAAACTTGCCTTACACAAAGGCAGCCATGTTTCTTGAATTTTAATTGAAATTATGTTACATCTTCTGTGCTCACAATTTTTTCTCTTCCAGAAGCATCAAAATAGACCAATTATATGATTTTCCCAGTAGTCTAAGGTGGAAAAATTGTTAACTCAATGGTTTTATGATGTGCTGTCAGTCAGCATTTTGATCCATATCCCATCAAGTTTGCTGATCTTTAAATGAAGAATTTCATTACGGATGATTTAATCAATTTAATGAAGTTAAAGGTTCAGAAATGCTATTTGTATTGCATTCTAATTAGATGAGTCTTAGATCTTACAACATGTTGATATTATTGATGAGAGTTTCACCCTTGCATTATTTTAATTAGGATGATCACTCTGTTTTATGTTAACAGACTTTGTCTCTGTGTGTGTGTGATTGTGTATTATTCGTGATGTGTATTCAAGTTCAGTTTTCCTAAACCAAAGAGCTGAACAATCAAATATTTGTGCTTCCATACAAGCAGGAAATAATTCTTACCTTTTTAATTCAGAAGATACAAATAGGCAGAGTCAGGGAGAATTTTGAACATGTTTTCTTTGTATGTGCACCTGTTTGTAAGATGACTTTTACATTCTATTTTAAGTCCTTATTCAGTTTCTTTTTCTTTTGTACAAACTTTCTCATAGAACTTACTTCCAATGGGCACTGTTGTAGCAAAAGTATGTGTAAGAAGTAATTTGGGCCAAAGTTAAAGATTCTATTATCATTAATCTTAAAATGAGGAGGAAAATAATTTAAGTGTGTAGAGATACTGCCACTTTATAATGGCGTCTAATCATTGTTTGTTGTCAATGTTCAATTTCAGGTGGTGGAAGGTGCATGTATTGTTCTCACTGTATTGCCTCCAGTGGTATCTTTTGCACTATTGATGGACTTGTGACAGTTAATTCTCAAAATGTAAACATTGATCTTAAAGACATGTACTCAACTTGCTGTGATATTTATGAGGCACTGTGTTTTGAATCGTCAGACAGTAAAATATAAGAAAGATCATGAATTCTTTATACATTGCTATTCCTTCAAATGATCTTAACTAACATATTTATTGTCAAATAAAAGATAGTACTTGTTTTGTGGAATCATCTCAATTGATATCTGAGAACTTCACCACCCTGTTCAAATCTTAACTTTAAAATATAATTTTTTTCATTTCTTTCACCAGTACATACATTTTTCTAGCAGAAAGTACACCAAGCCAATTCGTTTCTTTGTTGTTTTTGATAGCAACAACTGAATAAACAACCATAAAGAAAATCATGGCAAAACCAATATTTCGTGTCGAGATCCTAACAAGTTATTTGCCAGTGTGAAAATATTGCGGCAGGAGACCACAATAATAGTCATATGTTGGGGTAATTAATCTGACTAAAAAAAAAATACAAAAAATCTCTCGATTCCAGCGAGAAACCGTGTGTACGAACAATTCTGTTTTGACCACCTATTCCTCTTTGGGATGCCCTACGCGCAAGGGTTCTAAGAAATTTCAAAGCTTGCATAGCTCGTTCATTGCTGGTCTTTAATATTGAGAGAAGAGGATTGAAAAGAAGAGTGATTTTCACTTTAAAAAAAGACAAGTGTAGCGCGTCATTTTATCAATCAATTGAAAATTCTGCTCAAAGTTACCAGACACTAGCAGCTAATGGAGACGACCTGATGTGTGCTAAAAATAAACTGTTCTAAAAATGCACTTTGCACTGTATATGTTGAAAGTGTTCTAATTTATGAAAGACTAAAAGCACTTCAATGAGAACGAAACAAACTTTGCTAATAGAATATAAAACTTTACAAACTGTGCTAATGAGTTATATAACTTTGTAAAATATTACTAACTTTTCGTTAATTGATCAACCCTTGTGCTTAAGTGATCTGTCTGGTTGTACTATACAAGGCTACAAAGTTGATCAAAGATCGGAGAGAAGAAAAATTTCTCCTCAAAAAATGAGAAGGCTAGACCCTTTCCATTTTAACACGTTCAGTGCGAAACGAGAACACCGTTCTCGTAAGAGCCATGTCCCAGAGTGCGGAGCGAGAACCAC
>CABIKL010000785.1:0-19011 GCA_902196195.1 Aptinothrips rufus | reverse complement strand
CCCCCCCCCCCCCCCCCCGCCACGCCCCGGCCCGGGTCGGTCTATCCAGCTACACAGCCGTACACCGGCTGGGCCTCTGCTGTGGCCGCCTAGCCGCCTCTAGAGCCCTGGCTGCTATTTGGGGCTCCACTGGGCTTTGGCTAAATCCATAGCACAACAAAGAAGTGTCTCTCTCTCTCTCTCTCTCTCTCTCTCTCTCTCTCTCTGTCTCTCTCTCTCTCTCTCTCTCTCTCTCTCTCTCTCTCTCTCTCTCTTGTTTGGTCTACTCTGCGTAGACGTTGTGACACGCCACTCCCTTGTCTCGTCGTCTGCTCTGCGAAGCACTTTGGTAGACAAAACACTTCGATCCACTGAGTTGACGGGCATTGCTCAGTCAGTCCTGAACGATGGAATCGCCCTTTTCAGAATAACTGCTCTTGAGATCTTGATGTCGTCTCCATGTATCGGCTCTTTCTCAGGGTAGGCAACCAGCAGTCACCATCTGCTCGTCCAAAGCTATCCGACGCATCGCTGTGTCTCTCTCGCACTGCCGGCGAGTCGACCAGCCCGCCGCTCTTCTCTTTCTGGAGCGTGCGAGCGAGGCGAGGCGAGGCGAGGCGAGACGAGGCGGCGTCTGGTCCAAATCCTCGCCACGTTTTGTTGTTTTTCTCGCTAGGATGGCTCGTGGTGGAGCCAGTGTGGACGCCTCCCCCCCCCCTCCCGCCTCCCCTCTCCCTCTCAATCCTTTCAGCTCGCCCGAGCTCGCCCTCTCGTCTAGACGGGACGTCGCGTCGATTTGAGTCCTCTAGACGTTTGCGCTCTATTGTTTCTCCAGTCAGACCCATGTAAAGTTTACAATTTGCGACAGACAGATCCACGTTGTGACACTAGAATGGTGTGCAAAACCTGAGAAAATGATGTCAGTACAGATTCTGATCCGGGCAGTTCATATTTTAAATTTTGTCTTGACTGAGAATGGCTCGAGTGAACTCGCCCTCACTGTAAAAACGATCCCTTGAAATTCAAGGATAGATGGATTTCAAGGATGCTTAAAAGGTGCTTAAAAGACCATAAGAGCCCTTGAAATTATCCATCTATCCTTGGATTTCAAGAGATCGTTTTTACCGTGCTTGAACTCTGATTCTGTCTTCTATATTCCTCTACTTCACAGATCTGGCGCACTCAAAGATCGGATTCGCTTGTCTCTGGAAACAAAGCTTCATCTTGTGCGAAACGAGTTCTCCTCCAGGCCGGGCACCGGACCAGCACGCTATTCGGGCTCCAGCCGAGCTCTCGTCGGGCTCTGGTCGGGCTCTGTCACTTCAGAGGAACGATTCATCGAGTCATGTAGAAATGATAAAGTAGATAATTCGTGGATTTTTGGATAAGGACCTCATGGTTTCCACGTCGAATTCAGGTCGACTGAAGTAATCTACGAGATTTCGATGAGCTATTTCGTACCGGGCCAGGGCTTATAGCCGGGCTCTAGCTCTAGCCGGGCTCTTGCTGAGCGAGCCATGGGTTGCCATGGACATGCTCTGGGCGTCAGACTGGTTGCCCTGCGCGGGTTCATTGGCCGAGCGTAGCGAAGCTTGTGAAGCTAGCGAAGAGTCCGCCTGCCCCGCCCTGCCCCGCCCTGCCCCGCCCCGCCCCGCCCCGCCCTGCCCCGCCGCCGGCCTGCGCCGAATGCGGCGCGCCTCAATTATAGTGTGGTCGGCTAGACTCGGCTAGACTAGGCCTTGACTCTCTTCTCCTCTCTTCACCCGCCGCCGTCGCTCAATTTACAACACGAGAGCCTGAAAGGTCTGGAATTCAACCCTCCAAAAAATCAGCAGAGAAGTCAAAACGACAGGACGAATGTGCTTTTATTGGCGGCATTTAACCACGACTTAACTCCTGTTCGATGTTTTCTTATCATTTCTAATGATGTGCCGGTGACGCCGATAGAGGAAAGACAGAGTCGTACTATCCTTAGAAATCAGTGTTATGTGATGAGTATGTGCATTATCTATGCAGCAAAGCCTGTGGTGAAAGCGGGAAGGCGCCGAGTTGGGGCGGCCCTTTTACACAATTCGAATGTAAGAAAGCTGCTGATCTCCAGTATTCCGTCGCCATCTCACACTATGCAAATGTTGCCGCTGATTTGGTACTATATTCCGGCACTCTTCGACTGTTTGAGTGCCGCTAACAGTACACTGCAACCGCTGGTATTGTGTGACCGTTTGTCCTTATGAATCTATTGGACTTGATCGGCTCGATCACTCAACAATTCTCAAACTCGTAGCCAAAGTTTCCAGAATAAAAAATATGAATTTGTCGCGAAACAGTTTTCACTTTTCAGTCTTCTGGATGCTTTAAACCGGAAATGGATCGGCGAGCTGGATGTTCTCGTCACGCTGCTTCTAGTGCATGCATGGAGCAACCGCCCCCCGCAGTGAGGCTTGTTGAACGGGGGGAAGGGGGGGAGGAGCAGTGGAGGGAGTGGCAGGCTGGGGTGGGGCGGGGGACGCCGCAGTACAGCTCTGTAGCGGTAGGGGCGGGGCGCGGCGGAGCGCGGCGGGGTCTAGTGGCGGCGTGACGCTAGAGGTCCTGGCGCGGGGTTGTATCGACGCCCTGCAGAAGCGAGGGGAAGGGAGGGGAGGGGAGGATCCCAAGGCCGGTCCTCTCACTTTCGATGACATCCCTGTCTGGCTCCCTGCGGCCTCCCCCCCCCCCCCCCCCCCCCCCCCCCCCCCCCCCCCCCCCCCCCCCCCCCCCCGCCAGCGACAACCCCTCCCCTCCTCGTCACGACCCACCGCCCGATACTCCCCTCATTATTCGCAACGCAATTTCGCTCTCGAATCTAACTCGAAAAGTTTATGTTCAGATATGTCACCCACCGGCCCCCAGCCGGTCTCAACTTAGTAATCGCAATGCAGCACCGCTCTAGATAGAGGGTTGTTAGGTTGTTTTGTTTTCGACTTCAGCGGTCCACCTTCCCCCTGAAGCCTCCTCCTCCGGTTTGCAATGCTTTGCAGGCAGACGGATCAGGGAGTTGGTCAGGGGTCGTCCATAAACTACGTATAAGATAATTGGGCCCTTTTTTCCCCCCCCCCCCCCCCCTCCCCTTCGTAAGGCGAATAACCTAACCGCACCATGCTTTTGATATAGGACCATGAGGCAGGTTAGGATCCTCTCCCCCCCCTAAGAGCCTTACGTAATTTATGGACAGCCCCTCAGTGGTAACTCGCTGACCACCTTCGCCTCCCCCTCCGGCTACCGGCATCGGCATGGCGACACACATCAGAGAAGAGGGGTTGAATTGAAATGCCTTTCACTCTCTTCTCCCCTCCCTCCTCCCTCCCTCGCCGCACTCATCACCCCCTGTCCTGTTCGTCTCGTTCCATTTATAAGCACTACGCAGTGTTGCCAACGTTATCGGGATGCCGCCCCGTGAAATTATTATCCCCGCACTGTCATTGTTCATGCATGCGACTTGGTCCACATATACTGTTCCTATGCTATAATGTATTACAATGAGCACCGCACCTGGCAGACTGTTTCTTCTGTAAGATACATACGATTCGCCCTAATGCAGAGTAAGGTACGGGGCTGCTCGAATTCTCATGTAGCACAGAGGAAAGGTGTGCGTAAGAAAACGACATTGCTAGAGATAAATCACAATAAAAGTATAATCGCATTGTTGGCAATTATCATACATGTTCCGACTCCCTTACCTTTGGAACGTCTATACATTGTCATTACCTAACTACAATACTGTGCTGTAAATTATTTTTACTCTCTTGTTTTGTTTTTTTTATTTGTGTTGGCGTCTGATTGCTGATGAACCCCTCGGTTGTCTGTCGCAGGCTGACCCGCCGCCGGTTGACGTGGAGTTGACGGACTCCAAGTACGAGCCGCCAGGGGACTCCGTGGAGGAGCAGCTCCACTTCCTGAAGAAGGCCCGCCTGGAGGATGCAGTCTCCGCCGCGGCCCAGACGGTCACCGCAGCGCCCACTACTTACCTGCCCTACCCCGACCCCTACCTGTACTGGTACGACACCTGGGCGCTCTCCGCCTTCAGGCCCTGGCACTCCCTCTTCACGGCGACCAAGGATGGCAAAGCCACGCCCATGCCGTTCCTCAGAGAAAGGTAAGAACTGGCTGAGGAATACGGTACATACAAAATGACCAAAGTCAGGGAAGTCGAGGAAAAATCTGGAAAGGGATTGTGACCAGGGAGGTCAGGGAAAAGATAGCAGGCTGGAAAGCCAGGGAAACGCAAGCAACTGTAAGGGAAAATGGCACTGTCCTAGAATTTTGACAAATTTTGAAACTCTTAACCACTTATTGTCTCAATTTTGTTAAAAAGAACCTTCTTTTCGGGTGCAAAATGCCTTGATGGCAATTGAAAATTGAAAAAAAAAATGTGACTACCCTGTTTGATATGATTTGTTTAGCTGATTTTTAGCTATTAATATAACCAAATACCTGCATGTTGAAATACAGGAAGATAATGTGCTTCTGTTGTTGATTACAGCTTGCCTGCAGTGCCTCCATACTTGGGACAGGGTCCACCTGTCTTATTACACCCAGATCGGGTAGTGCCTCTGGGAGAATATGAAAGGTTTGAGCGCTCGTATCAACCAAATGTGGCGCTATTATCAATTCCAAACCAAGAACATCCAGAGGTATGCCCAGAGCAGAAAAACGAATGTATCTTCTAAATCAATTGAAGTTTTCTTATTGTTTCTAATCTTTTTCCGTTGTTTGTTGTAGGAAAAGTATTCGCATGTGGATGTTACCAGCACTGAGGATGATGGTCTCTCAAAGAGACCAGAGCCCCCCAAGTCTCCAGGGCATACTGTTTCTACCATCACACTGAATCCATCGCGCCACTCTCCCTCACCAGCTCGCGCTGCCAAGTCTGCCACACCATCGCTCCTCCCACCCCCTCCGCCCCCTGCGTCGTCTGCTGTTCTGCCTCCCCCAACATCATCTGCAGTCATCACAAAGGCAAGATCACCATCACAAAACTGTAAGGCGGAAGTGGAGATGTCTAGCGATACAGAAGACAGTGCACCAGAAAGTACAGGTAATCAGCAGTGATCAGCTTAAGTTGAAAGCGGTAGATCTGTGTATTTTGCCCTTTGAGTGTCTCACAAATTGAGTTTTTTGTTTTGTGTTTTAGGTGTTGACAACAGTGTGGCTGCTGTTCTGGAATCTCTAAGCTCTGATGAAAAAGATGCTAGAATGGCTAAAGTTCTTCGATCCCTTGTGAAACGTTTGGGTGATGTTGAAGCAGAACGGGGAAGATTAACAGCAGAGAATGAAGTTCTTCGAAGGAGGACCAGAGAGCAGGACACCATGATAATAGAGCAGGAAAGAGTCATTCAACGCTTACGGGAGCAACAAGAAAGATTGAACAGCAAGGTATTGAATGTTAAATTATTGTTATGAAAATGATACTTTTACTCTATGTGATGATATTTTCATTCTTATCTTGCATTTCTATTTCATCAGCATGATCCAGATGCATTTCAAGACAAAGTAATGGCTATGGAAAAGGAGCTACGAACTCTTCGCCGTGAAGTTAGTTGTCTGCCTAATGGGAGACATGAAACTGTGAACAAAAACGAGGCTGTTGCCAATGGAAACGATAGTGAGCAAAGAAATCCTGTAAGAAGAGAATCTGTTGAAGGCAGTAACACTGCTGTTAGCGTCATCCATAAATCAGAACCCCAGACACTCAGCGGGACTGAGTGAATTTTGATTCACCTGTTTTATGGTGGTAAATCATTTCTGGTTTGGATTATTGAGGTTGTGAAATAACTATGAGGATTGTGATGTACATTAACTGAAATTATGGCAGTGATTTTCATCTGACACATTTCACTGAAAATTTTACTTTTTTCTATTTGACTAATGTTACATAAGTATACAGGCACATTTGAGTATGGAGGCCCTATTCCATCACAGTTGGAATTCATATTTTCTATGAGAAGCTCTGTTATTGATTTATGATTTCTCTCTTATTTATTTGTGTTGTGCGTAGGAAGAAAACCATGCTCTCATAATTTAGGCATACTTTGTCCCAGTGAAAATCTTACATGCTCTAATGGGTCTGTATGGTTTGGACATTGTGACGAATTCTTATTTTTAAGGGCTCATGATAGCCTCAAAGGCTTTTCATTTTGCTAAGCAGGAAATGCTGTCATCTTGGATCACTTTATTCTAGTCTCCACAAAAATTGCAAAGTGAGCAATGATCTTTCTCTTTTGCATGTTCAATGTGATTGGTTTTCAGCTTCCCGTGTTGTGTTAAGAATCCTGCAAATATTGAATGAATGAATTCACGTAGTATCTTAGTCTCAATTTGAAAAGTTGAGGGGAGGCAGGATGTAGAAAGTATTTTGTGATCTCCCACAGTGTATCTTTAATTCCAGGTGCTTTAGCTGGTTCTCAGTTTCATTTTGTCTAGGTTGATGTTTAGAATAAATGTTAGTAGACTTTGGATTTTATTATTTGTTGATGTAAATGTAAATGTGCCAACCAGAGGGTGTTGAATATTTTCTCATGCCTTCTAAATATTAGTGTCAAACTTTCCAAAATATTTGAATGTTCTATATAGATGTACAGTACTTTTGAAGTACCTTTGGACAGCTAAAGAATTGAACGAGAGGACATCTGAGTGAATATCAAACTTCTGGAAACTATGTCAGTTAAAAGTTTGCCAATACAACATGGTTTTTGCTCCTTTCAGAATACCTGTGTTGGCTGTGTTGTCTGTTTATGTCTGCAAGTATGTTTGGATGAGTGAATGTGTGCTGTAATGTGATGGTAAATATGAAATCATTTATGTGTACAAAGAACAGCTGTCTTCTCACCAAAAATGAGTAAAGATGTATTGTGATTAAGCAGATTTAAAACATTGCTTTGGCATACTTCTTTTTTCCTTTTTTTTTCTTTTTTTAAAATTTCTGGTGTCCTGTATCTTCCAGTACGTACTTTCATATGAATACCAAAGGAGGCTACCACTCATTACATGAGCATTTTAGGCTACTTTTCAGTTCTCCTTGACGCAGTAATTTCTAGGAATATTCCCCACTCCTTCCCAGCCTCACACAAGATTTTTCTTTTGCTGAAAAATTTATTCTGCCAGCTGGGTGCAGTACATGATCAGAATGACAAATGGAAGTGCCTTTATTTATTTAATTTATTATATTTACTGTAAATCTGTGTGTTCCCTATCATTTACAATTCTTGTAACCTGAAAAAAATTAAAAATTAGGTGGCTTCTTGTATCCATTGGCTGGGGAAAGTAAATAAGAGATGGATGCTCATCTTCAATGCTCATGTAATTTCTGGTCATTCCTTGATATACCAGTATCCATCTATGTGCTTCTGATCCATTCAGTTTCCTCATATTTCAGTGGCTTTCTTCAAATCTGGTGTGTGTCTTCTCGTGCATTGTCATGTTCATTGGGAAATCATTATCCTCGGTCGGCTCTTAATTGACTTGCCTAGTATTCCCTCATTGAAAATTCCACCGCACATTCAAAATGTAACTTTCACCTTCCATTGACACTGCTGGGTTTGACAAAAGTCTTCCCCACTTGAAAGTACAAATCTGTTATTGTGCTAAGTTTTTATTTACGGCACTACTTTGTACTATTTCACTTGTCTTCAGTCAATATTTATGATTTTTTTTTTTGATTTTTTTTAGCTTCTATTCAAGTTGTTGTTTATTCTTGTTTTGTTTCTGAAAATATTTGTGCATGTACATTCATATTTTGTGTTAGTATCTTCTAAATAAGTGAAAGCTGTGACTCTAATTCTGTTTTCTGTTTGTACTGTATGTTGTTAGTTTCATGCTTTCACTCTGTACATACTACAGTTCAGTCTGGTGTCAACTCTTAATATCTATTGTTAAAAACGAATGTGTTGATAGCTGTCTATGTGATCTCATAATTTTAAATTATTACCTATGCATAAGTCCTGTGCAAATGTTTAAATCAAAACAAATCCTCTCCAGACATTGAGGTAGTTTATGGTGAATTCTCTTTCCAAAAGTTACAAAATTTCAAGCATGTTGATTTGCTGCATTTTCTCTCAAATTTTTGTGTTTCTACTCATTATTTTTTTAATTGTTAAAAAAGTCTCTTTAGAAAACAACATTTAAATTTTATGGTAAACCTATGAAGTCATTTGTATGTCTGCACTGCAACTAAAATGCCCGATTTTATGGACTATGTGGACCATTTCGTTTTGCTTTAATTTTCTCATCCCAAAGACCAAACAAATAACAAGTTAAGACCAGTTTCATTAATCACTTTTTCTCTTATTCTCCATACTGTCCAAGCCGATCCAAGCTCTGTATCTCATTGCATATCTTCTCAAGTGACAAATGCAATTTCTGTTTTCTGTGCATTACAAAGTCTTTATTTTCTTATCTTCAGATAAGCAGAAGGTGGTTCTTCATTTGTCACCTTAATTTCCAATTTTTATTAAGGGGTAGCTAGAGACATTTCTACAGCCACTAGTCCATAATTAGTGATTTCTCATGTCCACAAAACTCTGTTTCAGGAAAGCAGTTTTCTTTTTCAACAAGCAGACAAAAACGCTTCAGTTAACAGAGTGGTAGACAGTGTTCTATTCTTCAGTCTCCAATCATCAGCATTGCACTTTCAACAATTGATCTTCTACATCTTTAAGGAATCATCTACTTACTGCGGTGATTTTTTTTTTCATTCCAATTTCAGTTATAAGACAAAATTGTAGCTCTAAATCTTTGGAATGGGTGTGCTCTTAGTAACACAGTAGCCTCTCTCTCTCTCTTTTTCTCCCCCCGCCCCCACCCCCCAACCCCCAAAAAAAATTATTTGAGTCAGTAAAGCATTGATGCTTTACATTGCATCCCTGTTATTTTTGTTTTACTTTAGAGAGTTTATACTTTTTACATTGTGAATTTGTACAGTAGATTGTCCATACCATAAAGTGGCCTATTTTTGTTAAAAATGTTTTTCAAAAAAGAAAAAAAAGGACATGTCTTTTCTGCCTTATGGAAACAATTACTTTAAGTAGATGCTCACTACCAACATCTCAGTGTTATTATAATGACATTTTTCTAAATTTTCATTCTGTAGAAACAAATTTTACTTGAAATGGAGGTAGAAATTAAATCGTTCAGATCTTGCCCTTCTCATAGATATATTAAACAAAAATTGATTTTAACTGAAGCACAGGATAAAAGTTGGTCATAGTGATAAGTAAATACAAGCCTGCCATTTTCTTGCATCATCTAATTTTGGAATTGAAACACATGGTTTCTAATACTATGTTCAAAAGCACCTTTTCATTTTTCACATAAGAGTGATGTTGGGCATGCAAAGACGACTGTTGCCCCATGTACCTGAGCCATTTGTTGCCTCTATGATTGTGCGGCTTTCTATCGGTATTGAATGGAAGCTTTGGAGGGACAGTTTTCCCAATAACTTGTTGATTGCTCATGCAGCCAAGGAAAGGAAGTGAGAGTGTCAAGGTTGCCCTTTTTGTTTTGCTATAGTTGTGTTAAGAGACTTGCAACTGTAATTGTGATTCATGCTTTCATAGCTGTCTGTTAATTGTTTTCATTAAAAATTGTTTGATCGCAATTGATATATCAAATCATAATGTAAATATAATAGAATCCTGATATTATATTTTAATGTGAAAACTCTTTGATTGAATGTTATTTTTTAAAAATCATCAGTGAAATCACTTTTTTTTTGTATGAGATTCAGCCTTTTAAATCCTGAATATCTAACAGAAGTTTGCCTTGACTGTGCAGCGGAGAAGAAAGTCCATGTGCATATTAATAAGGATCTGCATGTATGTAAGGATAAGAAATTGAGGCAAGGCGCAGCCTTAAATTGTTGCACAGTTTCCTATTGATGATAATCTACAAAGCAAGAGATGTTCACATCCACGTGATCTCTCTTTCTGTCGGTTCCCGAAGTTTTACCAAGAATGGTTTTGCTGTGAGTCTTATATCAAATCTAATTCAAGTTGTTGATCTTACAATCTGAATCTTTTCTCATTGATGAATTTTTTAGATTTTGTATTTTATGGCAGTAAGCACTAAGTAGTACTACCTTTTGTCAGGCCCCTATAATAAAAAAAAATATTCTCTCACTTTGATGTAACTTTTTGGACCATAAAGATTTGCTTTGAACTATATGGATTATCTTAGTATCCTGTATTAAGGCCACAATTGATAAAATTAGAAATTTGAGCAAAGTGTAAGCAATTAGATGTGTTAGATTTATTCAACTTGATGTTTCTTAAATCAATTGTAGTTCATGTTTTTAGTCGACTTTTTGATGGTGTTTTTTATACATATATAATTCGTCTTCAAATTGCCAAAGAAAAACACGCAAAAAAAACCACTGAACAATTGGTTTTGGATTCAACTATGTATCAAAATTTGATATAATTTGGTCCGTAAGCACCACTTCATTTAAGAATGATGTCAACTCTGTCTCTTTTTGATCTTCTCAATGTTTCCTTTTTGGGGATTCCTACTTCTTTACAATTTTTATAACCTTTGCATTTTCTTTGTGGATTGGTTTGGATTTGTGGCTCGTGTGTGCCATGTAGAGTGTGGTACACATTCTACAAATTTCAATCAACCTAATACTGTCTATCCTTCAGTCCTGATTTAAGCCATTTATTGAACCAAAATTTCCCTCTTATACTCTTTCTAGTTCTCAATCCTTTTTAAAGAAACTGTACGTGTATATATTTGATGACAATGGCACTTTAATATCATTTTACTTATTCATCTTTGCTAAACTTGTTAAGATTATCTTCTGCCACCCTCTGAGACAAACAGCTTTTTATCCTTCCAGATTAGCTGTTTGCCATTTTCAACTGATACTTTATGCAGTATCTCATTGTCTTCATGAATTTGAGCATTGTTTGTTTCAGAGAAACAGTTTGCTCATTCTGATTGAACATGTGCTTGGCAAGTTCTCTGCAGTGGGCTGTAGACTTAATTAAGAATTACTGTACTCTTGTGTAGTTTGACATGCAGTACAACATGAGGCCACATTCTCAATCGATAATGAGACTGAATACTTGTATATTGTAAAGCTCCAAATCATTTTCTGAATAATTTTGCTGTATAATTACTCTCAGTGAAAGAAAACTATGGTTGCTACCAAAGATCTTGGGTGTTAATGAGGGAAAGGAGGGACAAATTGCATTCGATTATCGGAATCGTCTATCATTTGATGGATTTTAAAACTTTTATTATTTTATGATGCATACAGAAATCTATATGGTTTTGGAATATATGTCGTAAGTGTCAAAAATGTAGTATTTTTCTTTTTTTCCTCAGTGCAATTCAGCTTTGTGGAATAGTTTATTGCCCTAATGAAAAGATTGAAGTTTTATGTCTTTTGTGTACACTTTGTGCTACTTCTGGTATTTGTATTCAGGAGATTGGATGGCAATGCTGTATTCAATAAATTACTCTAAGTCATCTGTACCAATGATCTTTTTAATATTTTCCGATTCCTTAGCACTCTTGAGAGTTCCAGAAGAAACTGAACAGAAGATGTCAGCATGTGCACAAACCATGCACACAACATAATTTCAGAACTCACTTCCAAACAAATAGGAAAGAAATATTAAGTTCAAAGCTTTAGGCCATCAGATCATAAAACAAACCGTGAAAATGCCACAGCGCAGACAAACAAAACATCAACGTTCTAGAGTCTAAAATGATTTTCTTCAACTGTCAGCCTCGCCTTCCCTGCCCTGAAGAGCAGACAATGACGCAATCAGTTTAGAAGCAAATGATTGTCGATACTTTGGGCTGATCTTATCAAGAAGGGCATATGGAGTTTCGAAGTAATCCTCTGATAGAGAATTTGAGCCGTCATGACAAGTATCAGCAATCACAAAGCCAGCCTTAGACATTTGGATGCAATATTTGCTTCCTTCTAAAGTTGTGATATTAAAGAAGATAAAATCATCACTGCCATCTAATTGGGACACATCTGCACTCATTACATGACTTTTTATATCTTCTATGACTGCAGCCACTTCGAGTTTCCATTGCTCCTTGTCTAATAATTTATCTTCTCCCATGTTTTAAAGTAACCTAAGACAGAAGAAGATGAAAGATTTATAGTTAAGAAGCAAATCAAAAATTGCTTAAGAATTTTAAAATAGTGTTTTCTTTACAGTCCCTAGTCATCAGCGTTTCATTTAAAATAAATAAGAATTGATGTTTGAACTTGGAGCACTGCTGATCCAATATAAATTCGTACAAATGGAATTATAACCTCGATATCATGAGGTGTGCGACACAATACAGATAGAAAGCTTTTGCTCTGTCAGGCCTGTCCCGTCAAGATTTTTCCTCCAATTCAAATAAAACAGAAGGGAATAGGGAATGACAGCTACTTCCTAAGGCGCGAAGAGCGGTTTCTATCAACCAACTCTAGCTACCGACTGTTTTCTACGTAGCAGAGGGCGAAGCGGAATCTAACCTTATGTTTACAGTTCTGGCAACAGAATCAGAATAGTTGAGAAAACATATATATATATATATCTTTTAAAATCATGAGAGAATGATTTTGATATTGAACAGCTAATTGTAATTGTTGTAACTGGTGATTGAATTTTATTTCAAGGCAGTCTTTAAGCATCCACAATCTAAACTTCGCGATATTACATTCTCGAAGGCAGCTCCTGGGGCTCCTTGTAGGTCCTGTTTTACCGACGTTGTTGCTATGGTTACAGTGATGATGTCCTTACCCAAAACCCCAAAACATGACGGTTGTGTTTTTGATGTCTGCGTCTGAGGTAACAAAAAAACAAGAACACGTTCAGTGACAATATTGTTTGAATGTGTTAAAAGGACTATTATTAGCTCTTAAGCGATCAAGAGCTGGTCTTCCCTAAAAACTCATAATTGACTCTTTGTTGCTCTTTGTTCATTGCTTGCATCTGTCAAACTAAAATTGTCTTTTTGTTTCCTTCCTCATAGAGCGTCAAAAATTTTGCCAAAAATGGATATGGAATTATCTCGAGTCGATTATGCTCTGTCAGGGATTACTTTGCCTCATACAATGGAGCTTCTCCCCGCCAGTGGACCACGGCTTGCTCAAAAAGTAAGTTTGTCGTTATCAATCAAAGATGTTCTGTTTTCTTTCTGGCATTTGATGTTAGATCTGCAGGCTCCTGTCAATATGAATGTATTCATAATTAAATCTATCTACAGGTAGTTGTAGGAGACCAAGATGGTGTGCTTCAATCATTTTCCATGAAAAGAGGTGAACAGCAAATGGTATTTAAAACCCTTCCTGGTCCAGCGATATCCAGAGTATGTCTTGGTGGAGCTCATGGTGAGATTTTATTGAAGTCCTATTTAAACTTTAATGAAAACAGATGGGAAAAGAAGCTAAAATTTATTTTGTCCCACCTAGGTACGATAAAAGACAAAATATTTGTTTCAAAGAAGGGCGAAGTCCACGGATATACGAAGAAAGGAAAACTTTTCCTCAGTTTTGATACATGCCTTGCAGAATCCATAAAATCAATGTATGGATCGGCTTTCCATTCCTTGCAGTCTATATATAATCCTATAATTAAATGAATTATGATTTCTAACTACTTTGTTTGCATTTTAGGCATGTGAATGGAAGTTCCCTTCTCCTGTGTGGTAACACAGTGTACAACCAATTCAGGGATTGTCAGGACACCGGATCATTTCTATCTGGTGATATTATCAATGACGTTATTTCTCTTCCTGGAGAAAAGGTTCTCTTTTTCATTTATTTTCTGACGTTGAATAAGCCAAATGGGGACGTCTTGTCTCTTGTATTCCTCAACAGAACCGGGCAGTCAGGGAAAAATGGGTGGTCGAAACGATATCGAAACTATATAGAATCGACAAAATTTGCATGGGGACATCGTCAAATCGACGTCGTTTCGCCCTCCGATTTCTCGCACAGAGAAGTCGTAAAGACGTGGATATAACGTGGAGGGTAGTCGGCCATTTTGACATCATTCGGGCGCCAGACTTCCCTGCTATGCCCTGCTGTCTTGTTCCTTTATCCTAACTGGTGGGTGACGTCAGACCCTGTCAGACCCGCAGCCTGGTGCCGGTGCTGGCCTGTGCGGACGGCACGGTGCGCGTCCTGGACGGCGCCGACCTGGAGGCGCGCTGCCGCCAGTCGACGGGGCAGCCGCCGCCGCGCCACGAGGTGCGCGTCCCCAGCACGCCCACCGCGCTGCACCTGGCCGCCAACGACGGCGGCGAGTCCGGGCAGAACGTCCTCTTCGGCACGGACGACGGCCGGGTGGGCGTCGTCACCGTCACAAGGTACTTCATTTTGCCGTCTTCTTGGACTTCCCTCGTTAGCTTGGGATTTCATGTGTTTTGTGTCAACCTGACGTTTCCCCGCAGTGGGTCGTGTTCAGCTCTTTTAATTCAACCTGTCTGGGCAGGAACGCGGCGCCGACGTGGCGGTGGGTGGTGGAGACGGAGCGGCCGGGGGCGAGTGTCAGCTCGCTGCACTGCCACGACCTGACGGGGGACGGCGAGCTGGACCTCATCGTGGGTCGGGACGACGGCAGCCTCGAGGTGTACGCGACGGCGGGCATCCCGGAGCTGCTCGCCGAGGGCCCCGGGGCGGCTCACCGGCGGTACGCCTACGTACGTACAAGGGCGGCAACACTGGAAAAAAGTCAAAAATTAATATCATTTTTCTGAATAATCTTAACCGTTTTTTAAGAAAACTTGAACATTTCAGATTTGAATCATAAGAGATTGTACTATGAAAACTTTCAGATGTGGCTCAAGGTGATTGGAGGTGAAAGAAGGAGCTCAAACAAGCGGAATCTGTGAAATGTGGGAACACTCCTTCTGTCCGGGCGGGTCTCGCTCTGTCTCACTCGCTCTTCATGCTGACCGCATCGCTCTCTCTCACTCTACAGACCTGCCCGGAGAGCGTGTCGACGGCGCGGGGCGGCGTGTTCGGGTCCGGTGGCTACGACGAGGTGGTCGTGTCCACGTACACGGGGCTGGTGTTCGGGCTGACGACGGAGAGGGTGGACGGCGTGGCGGCCCTGGACAGCAAGTCCGTCAGCCTGAGCCAGGACACGCGTCGCAAGCTGGCCGCCCTGCGCGCCGAGCTGGACGGCCTCGAGGAGAAGGTGGTCGTGGAGCGAGAGAGGTACCTGTCGGCCGCCGAGTCCGGAGTCAACGCGCTCTCCGTGGTGCCCCACCTCAACATCAACTACAAGGCAGGTGCAGTCACATGGCGGGGGAGTGAAGAAAAATAAAGTGAAAGCTAATCAAAAAGTGGCCGAAATGCTCAATTTTCAAGGCAGGATTTTAAGGCTGAAAATCAGGGAAAATGAAATACGAAAGTCTGTTTCAAACCGGAGAGGACATTCTTTCACTCCATTTCGACGACGTCTGTTTGAAATCAGTGCTACGAGTTCTTGATGGGTCCTTTCGACCTACTGAGTGGGATGTTGTTTCACTTTGGTGCTCCCTCGGTTGATTTGCCCCTCTCAAGTTACGTTGTTCAGGGCGGGGTCGCAAGGTAGCGGAACTCTACCATCGCGGAAGTGAGCAGAGAGTCCAACCCGATCAGTGACCTCCCCAACTCCCCGCAATGGCTTGAAATGAGCAACCACCCCCTTCAATGCCCCCAGGTAAATCAGTCGTTCATACCCCAGTTAGTCGAGCCTTGAGTCCACCACGCCACTCCACCGAGTAGTGAGACGTGTTCGTAACAGTCGTTTTACTCCCGCAGCTCAGCCTCATCAAGGAGGAGGCCGCCTACCTCCTCACCCTAGAGGCCGCCACGGCCATCGACAACGTCCTGGTGCAAGCGGACGTGCCCGTCGACATCCTGGACGTGGACCGGAACTCGGCCGTGGTGTCTTTCAGCGACTGTGACCCGGAGGTGATCCACAAGACTTACTGCTTATGGCATAATCGGTGTAGTTTTGCGCTTGTCCGAAATTAAAAAGCAAAAATATGATTTAAAAAAATTAATAATTTAAAGCTGAAGTGCAGGAAACCGAGATATTGTTATTGATGTTAAAAATTTCAAGTGAGAGTAGGAACCTGCTGAACCTGACACGCCGTGTGTGCTTGCAGGAGGGCAACAAGGCCCTGGTCACGTTCCGCTGCCAGCTGAACACGACCCGGCTTGACCTGCGGCTGCGCACGGTGGAGGGGCAGGCGGGCCACCTGCGGGTGTACGTCACCCCCCTCGTGGCGCCCAAGTGCTCCGCGCTCAGGGTGCTGAAGATCGCGCCGCTTTCCCTGCACGTCCGCGTGCACGAGGCGGACCCCGACAGGTCGGTGGACTCACCGCTCGAGAGACTTTCAGTGCTAAACTTATCGATTTAGCATTGAAAGTCTCTGACGCGATGAGTATTGACGTGTTTCGCAGGCCCTACTGCGTCCTCACCATGCGCGGCCCCTTCAGCCTCGCCGAGATGCACGCCTGGCTGACGGGCTGCCTGCCCGATATGGCCGAGAAGGCCCCGTCGGAGCCCACCACCCTCTGCTTCCAGAGCGTCTTCATGGGGACCCTGCTCGTCTGCTCGTATGGGTAGGTGGCTTTTGTAGAGGAGGGTAGGCGCACAAGCCAAACCTAATTTCCGGAGGTCATTTTGCGTCCTATTTTAAAAATGATCCGGAACCTACGAAACAGCGTCTGCTCATGACCAATCATAGGGCACAGCAGAGTAGAAACGAATGATAGGTTTCGTGTAGTTCCCGCTCTATCTTGCTCTTCTTCTTGGGTGTAAGAATACCTCATTTAGGCCTACTGGCTGACCATGGTCTGACCACCTGGTGACACTGGAAATACATTTGAGAGCGAGACTGCAGCGTATCGTCTCTAATCATCCTGGCCTGTCGCTTCCAGGAGGGGCGAGGCTGAGTTCAAGTCCGACAACGTGTCCACGATATCGATCCTCAAGGACTGCCTGTCCAAGGCGGCGACCAGGCGCTCTATTCACCTCGACATCTCATGCGGTAGGTACCTTCGCATCGAATCTCGGCCAAAAGCCTAACCTAACCTAAGGTTTTGTCATCTCGTCGGTTATGGTGTCGGACATTGTAAATGCAGGTCCCGCGCAGGAAATACAACAAACAAACAAACAACATCGTACACTCAAGCAACAACCACAAGAAGTTCTAAAGAACATGTGTTGTTGGTGCTCGCAGTTGTCAGCCCTGAGAGCGGGCCGCACGCCGTGCGCCTCATGTTCCCGGTGCTGCGAGAGCAGGCGGCGCTGCGCAGGGACCTGGCGCTGCTGGACGCGCTCAGGGACCTGGACAGGGACGCCCTCGCGCCCAAGTTCCTCGCCGTCCTGGACAGCGAGCACGAGATCCGGGAGCGCCACAAGCGGCACCCCGCCTACCTGGACCGCCTCTGCGGTGAGTGCGACCTCTGCGGCATTAAGCTGATCTAACCTAACCTAATATGTGCTAAAATAACCTAAATAACCTAACTTAACCATTATAAATGAACCTAACCTCACATAACCTAACCTCGCCTACAGTGACCTAACCTTATACTAATCCTAACCTCACCCATAAACTAACCAGCCTCACTTATAATAGGTCGCGGCAAGAAAGTTGTGTAGATTCATTGCAACAAAAGGCTCGTTATCTTGCGAGAGAACGTGCGGTGAGCGCCTGGCAGGCAGGCAACTTATTTGACGCCACCCTGACCACGACGCTGCCCCTCCCTCTGCGCAGGTATGCTGACGGACCTGTACATCGACCACTTCAAGTTCCGCGGCATCACCGTTAAGAGTTGCGTGTCGCAGCTCCTGGACACCGTGTACAAGGCCCCGCTGGACACCCTGCTGGAGTCCCTGCTGCAGTTCTTCCGCGAGCCGCCTGACGAGTCGCACGTGTAGCGCACTAACTCGTGTATATGGGACCAATATAAGATGCTTTGGATGTATGCTATCTCTGAGTGAGCCTGTGAATCATTCAAACCCCATTCATTGGAAACAAGACATTCACAACGCACCGTCCCAGTGCAGGAGAGTTGGGTTTCTTGCTCTATTGGCGACGAGCAGATTCACCGCAGTAGGGACGGGCGAATATAGTCGAATAATTCGACTATTCGAATAGTTGACCGTCGAATATCGACTATTCGGAGTCGAATACTGAGTGGCCGAATAGGCGACTAGTCGACTACCTGCAACCGAATGCGGTGACCGCAGCGCTACCAGCGGCGATTCTGGAACTAGCGAGCCACAGACACTGCGCATGCGCTCTAGGCTTCATGTTTGATTCAAAGTGATATGGGATGTTCCTCTGGATGTCCCAAGACCAGAGCACCCTGAAAATAGCAAAAGTTCTTTATTTTAGGAAGGGCAATACGCAACAATGGAAGCATTAAAGAGCTCCACGCAAAATTGACTGTAAACTTCTGTAAATAGAACTAAGACAATGCAGAGACCTGAGCTCTTCAAACATTGAATGTGATAAACAACTATTACCATCATTATCCTGCTTTCAGCTCCAATCAGCTCAGTGCGAATTTTAAAATCGTCAGATAAAATACATTTTGAAATTACTTCAAAGATTGTGTCATACTTACAAATACAAATGAGAAACGATATTATAATGATGAAGTTAACTTAAGAGTTGGTTTCTTGAATTTCACAGGTTAGGGCACTCGTTTTTTAAAAAGATAAGCAGCAAAAGAACAGATCCTGGACTAAATTGAAAATCGTCTCTGAGTTGTTGAGACCACACCTAGGTTAACTTACCTCACGCAGTATATACACAGAGAAGGGTTAGTGACGTGACTGCTCCCTCATTTCTGATAATAATTTATGAAACGGCGGATCAAAACAAAACAATTGTCCCGTGGTCGTCGTCTGCTCTGTTGACGCAGGAGTGGCGAACGGGGGCGTCTCGCTGCGACTTCGGGCATTGTCGGCAATTGTCGGGCAAAGGATATTTGCACTATAGTTCTTGCTCTGAAAATAACATTACTGGCTCTACCAG
>CABIKL010000784.1:0-19044 GCA_902196195.1 Aptinothrips rufus | reverse complement strand
CAGCAGCAGCAGCAGCAGCAGCAGCAGCAGCAGCAGCAGCAGCAGCAGCAGCAGCAGCAGCAGCAGCAGCAGCAGCAAGTCGCGAGGACGTGGCTGATGCGGTGAAGGGCCCGGGGGCGAAGGAAGGAGGAGGAGTTGGAGGAGTGAGAGAGAGACAGGGTAATAATCATTGAGAGAGGAAATAATAAAAGGGAGCAGCGTGCAATTATACACGACCAGCACGCCAGCAGTCCCACCGTCGGCATGAATGGGGAGGTGATTACGGAATATATGACCTCTTCAACAGAAATTGATTGATACTATTCAAGGTGGTAGATCTTTTTGTTACTGTCCTGGCGTACAGAGGGCGCTGACCTGATCCAACCGAATTCAAGGGAATTCCCTTCTAGAGTTCAACGAGGTTGAGCACACCACTGTTAAACCACTCACTTCACCGTCGTGAGGAGCGCGGCGCAGCGCGGCGGGACGGTCGGGGTCGCGGAGCCGCACAGAGCCCCCGCAGGCAGCCAGCCAGGCAGGCAGCCAGCCAGGCAGCCAGGCAGCCAGCCACGCAGCCAGCCAGGCAGCCAGGCAGCCAGCCAGGCAGCCAGCCAGGCAGCCAGGCAGCCAGGCAGCCAGGCAGCCAGCCAGGCGCAGGCGGTGAACTCGACAGTAGTCACGTGCACCGCGTCGAAGTCCACTGGACGCGGCTTGACGTCGTCTTGACGACGTTGATGCTTTGCCCTTATCTGCTTGTGTCTTGTTCTGGCCCCAGGTTATTAAAATCTGATTTGAAGTTGAATTTTCTGACGTACTTCCCCCTACTGACTGAGAAACCAAGGATCCTAGTTCTCGGGGCTGGAATCAGCCCTGACACCAGTTTGAGCGCTGCTATCTCCGAGCGCACTCCAAGCTGCCTCACAATAGAAGTCAGGCTGTACCCAGACCTCTCCTCTTCACTGCGAGCGCTACCCGTTTTATAGGCGGCCCCATCACACTAAGAAGAAATGACTCATTGGTTCCCCACAGGTTCCCGTCTGCCACACATACCCACTTTACGATCATATCCGAGGTGTACATTTATCGAAAGACCATTTGCAGGGAAAGAGGTGGACGTGCGGCAATACCCCTTGCCTTCTGGTGCTTCCCGAGCGTGGAGTACTGACGCACGGGGGCATGTGCCGTATGGCGCCGTTTCATGACTGAACACCGCATCAGTTTACAATGTATACATCAGAGGCTCATAACGAATGGAGATAGGTCAAGGTCACCTGCAGCGCGGAGTCATCGCACCTTGTCCCCCCCCCCCCCCCCCCCCCCCCCCGCTTCCCCCTTCTTGCCCCTCCTCGTGCCGCCGCGACCCGCGACCCAACCAACGACGCAAGCCAAGTCGAACCATGATGTGTATATCCATGTCTGCCATCTAATCAACGTGAAATTTTATAAAGGTGCTCCCACAATGCTGGTCATCGCTCATCGTGGTCATAGACTGGCCCACAGCTGCTCATTTTCGGCTCTCATTTCCAAACGCAGATTTGGCAGGGAATTTTGAGGACACAAATTGATCAAACAAATTTTTGGACTATTTTAGAAACTATTATCAACAACTCGATCTACTTTTACTCGGCGGCGGAGTAGTCTCTCTCTGCTGCTCTCTGCTCGGCACCTTGAGAGTAGGGCTGTATTTTTGTCTTAACTTCTGTATTCCTAAATCTCAGAAAGACCCTTCCCCTTATATTAAACCACCCGAACCGTCTCGTCATAAGTGAGAGCCGAAAATGACCAGCAACCAGTTATGACCGCGATGAGCTATGACCGATGACCGGCATTGTGGGAGCACCTGAAGGAACAATGTAAAAATATGAATTGCGTCCAAAAGCAGAGGTAAATAATGGGCTTGGTGAAGGAAGACATGGAGGAAGCAAAAAAAAATAAAAAAATAAATAAATACAGAATTACATACAAGTCTGGAGTCAGTTTATTATTCCTGTTAAATGTTCACATTTTCAATCACAAGTCTACTTCAAGAGCAATAATGATCTCCAAATAACAAAAATGACTTTAAATCAATAGTATTACACGCAATTGTCTAAGGCTTTTTTGTGATTTACCAACAAACATAACTTCACACTCTAGATGTCACCCACTTAAATTTCTATCCTAATATGTTCACCATTAATTTTTACACAATTCATGCATATCTATAGTATATACAATATAACTTTGAGGTATCTGAAATCAGGGAAGAAAATTTTCTATGAGGCTTAGTGACAAATGGAAATATTTGCAGGTGTCTACTATGGTTTGATTTTTTTAAGGTTTTAGCCTAATTTTTACAAAGAAGAACACTCAATCATATTTTTTACTATCTGAGTATTGAATGTTATTTTAATTAGGTGCTCCAATTGTCAGTAATTTCCTTTGCAGGACCATAAGCATTTCAGGGAAAGTGAAAAAAATATCCATAAAGAAGGCTTTACAAATGACTGTTAAAAAAAAACGACATAAATGCAATGGGGTATGAACATCCATATAAGAATCCAATAATTACACCAATTATGTTAAGATTGGAGAACCTGCTCAGCCCAAATGATGAAGTCTCTATTTGAAAATTGGATGATGAATTAAAACAAATTATCACTCAAAAGAGACATACAGCAAAATCACATTAACTCAAGCCTACACTGCACTTATTCAGTGATGCATGATCACTCAATGACCAAACAACAGTTGCTGGGAGATGGAAAGTGCAACAGTATCTTTCCAATTTAAATGCTATGTAAACATCAAATATTATTAACAGAGAGAGAATTATATTTTGGGGCTTAAATTTACTATTAAGTATTTACTTTGAGAACAGATCTAGACTTCAACACGATTTCACAAGAAAATATATCAACAACGTGAACATATGAATAAGCAATGTATGACAGTTTCAAATTCAATGGAATTCTGTGCTAAGACGAGGCTACAAAACAGTCTCGTTGCCATGTCATGAAATGTACCCAATGAACAATTAACAATGCTGTTAAAGGAAATGCTTTACAATGTCACAGATGCAAGTCCTCTCTAAATAAATGCATCACTCCAATCAGTTTGCTGATGTTATTCTCACAGGCTACAGGTATTACAATTTGCAAAGGGATTTTAAAGGAACCCTGCAGATCAGAATCACTTTTGGCCTTTAACGAGAGGAAATAATTTACATTAAGTATATATATACTCATAAATACTTGCGCTACTGTATGAATTCTTACACTAAATGACTTGGAGTTTACTGCCACTCTTGAAATAATTTTAAGCTTGCCCAAGACAAAGCTTGTGTCTGTCCTATCAACTTTCATGCACAAAGGGCACATCTGTTGACACAAAAATCATTGTGCATGGCTTGGGCATACTTAAGTGGTCTTCGCAGTAAAATCCCTTTGGGATTTAGTGTGATGTGTCTGTGCCACAGTTAAAATAAAAGCAGTCTATTGAGTGCCAACAAAAGAAGCACTCCTCTGAAGAGTGCTTCTCTTTGCTTAAGCTATATACATGTTTTTCAAAATCAGTGCCAAAAGCAGACACTGATGACCTCTTAGCAATGGTTATGAGGAAGAATTATGATCCCTGACAGTCAACATTTTACAGGACAACAACTGCCAAGAACTAACAGGTGCTCACGCTCTCTCACACACTATCACACATAGCACACTCCTGAATTTCAGTGCTCATTAAACTGTCTAACATCTAAGCTATTGTCTATTTTGTTGCAAATAATTGGCAAACCTGTCCAAAACTTGCAAAAATTGGATGAAAGATCTGAGTAGGCAGTTTCTCTGGAAGTATCTTACAGGGAATGTACTATAATATGTGGTAATCACAAATTACACACATTAATTAACTGACACAAAAAAAGTTAAATGTGAATTTTGGTACTGTAAATATGATCAGACAGTCAACAGCAATAGGGTAGCAACGACCGCCCACATCTATATTGTCAAGCATTTCTTAAAAATAGCATTTGTTGTTGTCCTAATCCATTTTATCTACTCTATGTAGTGATCGTGGTGCCTCCTCAGTAAGAAATCACATTGTTTCTTTAAAATATGATATGAATTATATGACATGAGGAGCCCTTTTTGAATATACATAAATTTAACTTTAACAACAAAATTAAACAATTGTATAGATTTGCTTTAGTGCGTCAATTTGGGCTGAATTCAACTTGGCTCGAAAGAGAAAAATTTTGAGATAAAATCTTATGCAAGATCTGTTATCAGAGAAACAGTTTTCAATCCCTTATCACAATCAAATGATCTTCTGAATGAATTTTCTTAGAATAGCAATGAAGATGTAAACAAACAAAAAGTGGCAAAATCTCAACTTTAAAAGTTCTATTTTTTCAGAGAGCCAAACTGATTTCAGCCCATTAATAACTTTTTCATATAAATAACACATGGTATGAATATGGTATGTTACAGCTTCTCTCTCACATGTCAAAACTTATGCCGGCCTCTTCTAGGTGGTAACCAATCTTCTACCTTCCAGAATAACAGTTAAAGAAAATCAATAAGTCCTCCATACGCAAAACTGTACAGCATATTATTGGCTCAATTTCTCATTTTTGAGATATCGAATAAATACTGATTATGGCATAGTACCTATGAAAAAGTTTACTTTTAGTACAACATGAAAAATTGTGAAATAGCTTCTGCATTAAAATTCCAAAGAAAATGACACACTCAATAGACAGAGACGACAAAATTTGGAAATAATAAAAACGAAGTAAGAATGCACACGAACATTTAGCATCGAGAGATACTCATACTTGGTTACAGTAAATACTTCGTTAAGGTAAGAGCGAAGTTATCATGTTGTCGAAAGTCAACGCGTGAGGCTGGACCTGGACCGACACGAGGCCCGGCGAGATGAAGCACATGTACACCCACCGGAAGGAAGAGCGGGCCGGAAGTGGCTGGCATAGCTGCAGCGCGTCTTTTAGAGCCACGATACCTGTGACATGTGAAACAGACTACATAAGCACAACCAAATTTAAAAAAAAAAAGGATATTTTTTTTTTTAAATTTCTTGTTTGTGGTATGACATTGTGAAGTCGACCAAGCATTCTCAAAAGAGACTCACAGGCAGAGAAAAGAAGTGTTTAGTCCTTCTTGTCGCCATCGTCTGGGTCCTTGAGCGTGTGCCACTGGGCGATCGGCCTGCGAGGGGACGCCAGCATGTCGCTCCAGTGGCGGAGCTCCGTCCCTGACGAGTTGTAGCCTAGGACGGCCTTCCCTATGGGCTCCGAAGTACCGATCCGATCGTAGTCGACGACCGTCACCACCAGCTGCACTTTCTGGAAGCGAAAGTTGGGGCGTGAGATTACGGGGCCAGTGCGAAATGACTGAACGAAACGACGTCGATTTGACGAAAATCCCGGTGGCCGACATCCGTTCGACTGTCGTTCTCACTGCTCGGAGAGACATTGAGACGGACCATCGCTCATAATTATGGCTACCTCTAATGAAGTAGGCCGTACCTTAGAACGGACATGCCGCAAAGAGGCCTGTCTCTAGCAAAGCAGGCAAATCGTTCTAGGAGCAATCTTACCTGTATTTGTTCGAAGGGTACTTCAAACGTAAATGACTCGTTGTAATATGGATTGAGCGTGCACTTCTTGATACTTGTCTTCTTCTTCTTAAGGCGCTTGCCGTTCTGCATGAGAGCGATCTTGACATAGGGATCTGAAACATAGTAAAATGGGTAAAAAATTACAACAAGGCTGTCTTTTACATACTGCATTTCATCAGCTCTATGAGAGTGCGCTGCAATGTACTTCCTGCACATGCGTTTCCTAGACTTTCCTAGCCAAACTTAATAGCCAAAACTGTCCTATCTCAGATCAGATAGAACGGTCAAGGAATCTCCCACCCTTATGCAAACAGGTTTAGAATCATGTGTTCACGTCTTACCTGAGAGCCCACCGACATCCATTTTCTTGAGGTTCTTGGCTTCCAGGATGACGACGGTAAGCTTCCCAGCAGTAGGTACATATCGGAGTGAGAAGCAGATGTCTCCCAGCTTGTTGTCCTGCAAGGTCACGTGGCCAAGACCAAAGGAATTTAGTAAAAACACCACCAAAAATAGAGAATGCATCTTATTTGGACGTATTTATTAGTTGCTTCATTTTACGTAAAATAAAAGCATTGTCTTAAGACTGAATAAATCGAACGCCCGCATAAAATGCTGGTTAGTGAGCCTAGGTTATCACTACAAGTCCCAATACTAGCTTTTTGTTTGATTCTGAACAGAGATTCGATCCTGAGAACCCTCATTCGCCTTTTCATTAACGACGCCTTTTTTTCAACCTCCGCCATATTCTGCCCTCATCTCATACCGGCAACATTGAAAAAAATGCCTACAGTGCTAAAAAAAGAATTTTTGAAGGATTTGATTGATTTAAATAAACAAAAGAGATCACAGGACGGTTTTGATCACCCCGTCCTAAAAGGCTCTTTCTTCTGGTACAACGAGACAAAATCTCTCTCATAAGACCTAAAAAATCAGAGAAGTATTCTTAAACTGGCAATTTAAAAAAGAATAGTATTTAATAAGCCAAATTCAACATTTCTTCCATTTTTTTAAATGTCTGCCGCAAACTGATTTTTTTTAACGTCTAGAGCTTTGTGATAAAGGGGGTTCGAACGATCGGAACATCAATGGCGGAGGAAATAATGTAACTGGCTAACCAAACAAAAACAAAAAGTATTCCAAAACAGGTACATTAAGGACTTGCGAAATGATGGAAATTGCGAAGAGACTGATTCACATTGAAATTAACTAAAACTCAAACGGAACTTTTCTTTTCCAGGAGCCAGTCCAAAATGCACTGTGCCAATGGGCGTTACGCCTGGTTCGCATGTTAGTACGCCAAGTGACCGGCTTTCTACGAACACAACCAGCTCTACGAAACAGGCTAGACACAAAGCTACTTGGTCAGGTATTCAAGGGATGAGGGACCGGGTATAGATGAACCTGACCGCCCGAAGCGATGTACATTTTATACATGGTGAAGCGGGTAAGAAAGTAAAGCAACCCTAAGAATACAGACAACGCGCCGTCGCACCCGGTCTAAAACACTTTACACTCGTCAGAAGGTCTTGCCAGAGCATGGTACAGGCGTTTGCCGTGCATGCAAGTAAAAGGCATGTTGTGCGCCTCGGCCCGGCCCGGCCCGGCCCCGACCCTTCGATACACAGGTCTTTAGTTCTTTCGGAAGCGACGCAGGCGGCGACCGCGGCCAAGTCAAGGACTGACAGCCTACGGGGGATCTAACACAACACTGTTTCTCACTTTGGCCGTTCTAATCAAAATTTTGCCATCAACAAATCAGTACATATAGACGGTCACTTAGTTGTTACTAACATGCTATGTCACCAAAGTCTACAGCAGGTTTCTATTGTTTTTAAAACTCTTCAAAATAGAAATGATAATTGAGGTGTGTGTGTGAAGCACACATTATTTCCTATGTATACTGCTGGGGCTTATCGACGTATCTAAGACACACGGTATACTTGGGATGCTATTGACTAAATATTTCATCTATGACATCGAAAATACACAACAACAGCTTCCATTAATATTAAAGGTCAAAATTAGTGAGGGATCGCTTGTGTTGGTCTGATTGTTATGTTAGACAGCACAACACCACTATAAGGCAGGGATACTGAGGGCCACTCCACTTCTACTGATACGCAAGTATGCACACCACAACACCCAGGTCAAACAAGGTCATACAAAACCACTCATGGCTTTTACTAATAAAAAAAAGAAAAGAAAGACAGAATAATATGCCGCTTAAGCTACGAAATACACTGCTATCACTAGTGTTTGGCTTGTATGTAATTTTTAATTGGTGGTTCGACAGTTGTTTATGTTCGTTTTTGATTGTGATCGATGTACTTTATTGACAGACTATTAAACAAATTTGACATTTTCATTAACGTACTGAAGTATTTTAAACCAATCGATGTTATCTTGTTTGTCTATGATTCAAAGAAATTTCATTAACAGACGATATACTCACAAATGACGCGAAGTGTCCTGTGGTCTAAAAATGAAGTGATTTTGTTGGTATGATGTCTGTTATTGTGAGAGACAGGTTTTGATCACAGCTGCTGACAAGGCCATGGCTACCACCAAAATAGTATGCATACAAAATAACACACTACTACACTCACGGGCATGATGGACTACTGTGTGTGCACACCATTTTGGAGATTTGATTACTAATCGATTCATCAAAGCGCTAGGATGCCTGCTTTTCGCGGAAACAATAACGTGTACAACGCTAGTGACATTCATTCATTACAAGGAATCACTTCAATACTGAGAGAGATCAATCTCTTTTCTTGGCAGAACCCCTGTGAAGGCAAGGATAGGCCGGCCGCTAACACAGCTGCACCGCGGGGTTGCCTACCTCACGATTGAAGCCGAGCACAGGCGCGCATGAGTGCCGCGAGACAGCCTTCATGGATTAATATCCACTTTCACAAATTTCAGCAGAGGATTTTGTGAGCCTTGCAGGATGAAATTTCTCCAGTAATAGACTTCAACCGAAATTTTTATTTTATTATTCTAAGACGGATATTAGCACGAAATGCCAGAAACCGGGGAGAGATACGACTCGAAGTCAATGAAGCTAAAGTAAAAGAATGCCAGAAACGATTGCACTGTGCTTGCTCGCATCTGGAATAATCACACTTCGTCTTTAGATGATTGCAGGTGATTTAATCGAATCGATGCTGAAAGCGAACAGTTTAGTTACGATGAAAACTTTAATGACGCCACAGCCTTCCCAGCAGTCTTGACGTGACAAACAGTATAATGAACAGAGAGCCAGTATGTTATGGGTGACACACGACATATATATATATACAACACGGACACAGGTATACGTTAGGAGCAGCGGGCGTGACAAACACTGCAACAGATACACAACACTGAGTGGCAAGACACAGACAGGCAGACAAGGACAGACACGGTGACAGGTCAGATAGTAATGGGCATGCCACGGAGGAGGTACAGCGACGGTTACGAAGAAGTTTGGTGTAAGCAGTGTTGTGTGTCCCAGCCAGCTCCGGTGCTTAGCTGCAAGTCAAAACAGGAGTTCAGGGCCCCGGAATCTACTTCAAGATCATTTTTTAATGGATTCTCTAAACTGGAACTTAGCCACCTTTCGAGGTCTCGGACGTGAAAAGGTGAGGGGACGGGTGGAATGACTGAACCGTCAGAGCTCCATTTGCTTTTCTTTTTTGCGTGACTGTAATGTCCGTCTGTAGACAGCTGTAGACAGCCAACCCCCATGGCCGCGTCAGAAGAGCGCAGTAACCGAGAATAGAGGCTGTTAGTTTGAGCGGACGCGCAGTAAACCTCTTTCATTCAGAAGTTTGCACGTTGATTGGAGAAAGAAAGTGAGTACACAGGCGATTAGACAAGACAGGGCATGCTGAGTAGTCCTGCGGGCCGAAGGGACATACGGTAGCGACTCGGCCCTAGGTTTGAAACCCCCGATATCTATATGACTCATATTTAAAAAATGTGTATTTTTGAGTATTTTCGCCTCGGAACCCGTTTCAGTGTTCGATACTTATAAAGGACTGAGGTCTGTTATGAAATGCAGAAGCCAAACAAAGTATATAAAGGACGAAATCAAGTTCAACAAGACGTTCCATGAAGTTCACTGAAGCGGAAGAAGTGCAGCGATGGAGACGGCCGTTCGCTGCGGAATGAGACCAGTGCAAGATATACCAGGACATTAACTTCGAAGGGACTAGCCGACAAAAGACGTTGCCAAGCCAACCACGCAAACAATCCAATGAAAGGATCACTTAATTATTATTTTCAAATTAGATGAAACGGCACTGACGATTCTAAGTCATGGGCCCAAGAACTTTCCGAGGGAAAAGGGTAAGGCTCGATAAAATACTTGAAAAGGAAAAACAAAAGAGCATTCTTTTAAAGAACTTTTCTAGAACGGACAGAGCAAATGGAGACAGTTTTTTTTTTAGCCTGCCCATACTGTCCGTAGCTGAGTCAATCTGAACCCGTCTTTTGGCAGTCAGACCCATGGCACCAACAACATGCCATGCAACTAAAACATGCGCAGCCTCTACGAGATAAAAGCCCTATCTGACTACAACAGGCAGCATACATGCGAGATTGACCTACATTATGGTGAAAGCAGTTGCAATGAAATAATATATACATGTCAGACAGATTAAACTCGCAGAAAAAGAAGAAGAAAAAAAGGCAACAATTAGAAGGATGTGAGTGATTCCACAGTAAAAAATGTCACGAAGATTACAAAGTTTTAGAACAGATTACAAAATTAGATACTGTTCTATTAGGTCTAAAAATTAAATCGTGAGACTTCGCCGTGCCCAGCATTTTGTACATGAAACCACTCACCTCCGACATATTTTATTAGACGGAGATTCGCCGGATGAAACCAGTACTTACGTGAATATTTGTATGAAGCAGCATGCATTGAGTCGGAGCACAACCATTTTACATAGGCCAAAAGCAGAGCAGAGGTAAATCGGCAAGAGAAACAGAGAGAAAAGGAGAAACAACATAAATAAACTGCTCACAACAATCTTTTCACTTGTCAAAACTATACTCAATCGTAAAAACAACATATTATATTACATTGTTCATAGTCGTACATCAAAAGATGTTCCAGGCATCAGTTCCTGATGGAAAATCATCAATAAAATACATAAAAAATACAAAGTTCAAGCTAAACTTGTGAAAAGGAAAAATGACTCAGCTAGCGTCATGAAAATTGTGTTTGCCGCTATATAGCTATATCTGGTTTTGCGACAAAACGTTTGCCTCGGCAATTTGTTTTTTTCATTGCCATCAGATATTGGAGAAGTCCGCATCAACATCGCGTGGTCAAATTTGAACCGAAATGGCAACTCAGTGTGGTGTTATGGAAGGAATAATAGCTCGAAAACCCGACTTGTGTGGAGTGCCCCTTAAAATTTGTTACAAAGAAGTGCATCGCTGATTTTCAATTAATGCAAAGCATTAGAATAGTTCTTAAAGAATAGTATGATCCAAGTGAGTAATAATTTCTGAGTGTACAACCTGCCCCAGATACGTGAATACCAAGGGATCGAATCGCGCTGTGCCTGCCCGTGTATATGCAGTCCCACAGAGCTCGCAGCTCCCAGCCCGCTTCCCGCCGTTATTCTCATATCCTGCCTGCACAGGCAGGAACGGCGCATATCGGCCACTCGGTTGACGTCACTACGACTTAAGCAGAAGATCTGCAATTGGTTTTTCTAAAGTGTAAAAATTGGCAGTGCATAAATACCTTTACACTGTGAAGGAGTGGTTCATGAACACTCACTTTGGTCCCGGTAACTTTACCGTGACATCATGCCTAGCGCATGCTTTTGAAGAGCCTAGTGTGCTCTGCGGCCTGAATCCAACCTCTATTGTATAATTTTGATCTAAGAATGGCATGACAAGAAATGAAGCAAGTATGTACATTTCACTGAATCCCTGGCAAGCACGTGCCATGCTGCTCGCCCGCACCGCAATCAGAAGTAGTATTTTTCACTCCCTGCTCAGAACTACGTTCGAGCCTTGTCTGAAACGTACCCTGTTCGATCGACTGTGGTAATATACCGTAGCGCTCCGACGTGTCCAACCTAGTAATTGCAGTACTTTCTGGAGCATGCTGTACACATCAAATATTTGCTCGTAACATTTGACTTGTAACACTTGGCATGCAAAAAAAACAACCAAAAAATTACTTCAACGTAACAAATTTCAAGAGACTCATTCACTGTTTATCATTCGCAACATGCAAAGTAACAAGATTGATTGTAAAGGTGATGAGCTGACAACGCTTGTGATCCATGTTGGTACACCAATTATCGGAGAGTTTAGTGACTCTAACTCACTCAGAATTGTAAATTCCTTCTAATATACGCAAGCTTAAAAAATGTGGCATGTACTCTGATCCATACGTTTTTGCAAAGCGCTTAATACGTCCTTACAGTTTCTTACACTTATCTAGAGAAAGAGAGAGCAAAGTTAAGCAAACCTTCGTCATCCTTTTCCAGCAAAAGCACCGTTTCATGAGCCATTTCTGATTGGTTGAGTTTTTGGTGAGCACGGCGACTATTAGTAGGAATTCTAGCACGAAGTCTATCTAATAATGCTCTTTAGTCGTTTGAATTCCAACAACTGTAAATTTTGCGACTTCTTATCGGAAAGCCCAGCGCACTTTGAAAATCTCGCACTCGACGCTGCTGTGCTTTAAATTACTATATAAAATAGAAAACTTCGAAGCATTTTTTAATGCTTAGCCATTTAAGTTAATAAGTCAGCATTTCATAGGAAATATTCCTAACGTTCCTCTCCCGAAATCGCATACCGTATATCGTCAGTCGAGACTATCTACATCAGTTTTGTTCAGAAGGGAGTCGCACAGTGTTCTCCGATAGCTAAAAATATTCATTCAGCGCCCATAGTCTAGAGAAAAAAAATAGTATTGTAGTTTTTAACTTGCGCAGTGACATTTTTTTAATAAGGAAGTTTGGGCTTTGGATTTTAAATAACGACTGTTTAGTTCCGCAAAGCTGAAGTCGAAAAACCCCCAATGTTTGTCTCAACCTGAGGTTCTCACACAGGGCGATTGCATTAAAGGTTAAGTGATCAGAGGCATTAATGTATCCCATATAATGGTTGGAATTCAAACGAACTTTTCTTTCAGTGGAAGCAGTTCTTATCGTCCTCATGATAAGTGAGCAGACCCCGGTTAGAAGAGGTCGGCATGGCATGGCGCGCTCTTTCACATGTACAATATTGTGGGCTGGCACTCAACTAAATGTAGTCTTGATTCAACTAAGAAAACAGGATTCAAAACTAGCTTCTTAGTTACATGAGAAAGTATGAAAAATACTAGCAGTATTGTGGGTAAAGTTGTAAATTTTCACTTACCTAGTGCCAAAATCTGGAAGTCCTAAATACTGAGTGAAAAACAAGACTCACCAAAGTTTAGAACAGAAAAAGATGTTCGTGGCAAATGAATGGCATGGTTGAAACAATCCATTGAACGGATGTGAACGAAGTGATTAACTAGGCGAAAAGTGATCACGGCAATCCTGCTAGTGAATAAGAAATAATCAAATCTACTTTCATGAATCACGAGCGAGGATGCGAAACCAAACTCTGAATGTGTAGCTCGTTACTAACCTGACTGACGGACACAAACGTGTCAACCTTGAAAACATGAATGATGTGTAGAAAATTTGTAAAGACATGGATTTACCTGGAGTGCCAATCATATGTTTGAGCTGGGTGTCACGGTTGCCTACTGTCTCTTTGTTTCAAGAGTGTGAATGATTCAAAGAAAGTGTTGCTGGGAACTCTAGAAATGCTTTTCTCTTCAGATGGTTTGAAAAACATAAAATGGCCAAAGTTCTACCAAAATAGGAACTAACTGCAGTAACACCAGAACCTTGAATGTCGCAGTCGCTCACTCTTGGGGATGGGCTCTTTTCGTATGCAAGTCTGAGTAAAAACCTGTGTGCTCTAAACATCAACTGCACAATTTCAGATTCGAGGCAAGTTATAAAACTGAGAACGAAATCCAAAATACTAAGATGAAATTACGATACTCCGGCAACGCACGTAGAAATCTGTGTTTCTCAGTGCGTTTTATGGCAAAGAAAGCTCAAAACAGTATGGAAGGTGTATTTCTGGAGTCCTTTCAAAGTCAAGACGTTCGGGTACCTTCGTACTTCGATGACCAGGATTTGTCCAAAACATCGCCGTACCACATATGACGTTGATACTTCGTGAGCGATCTGCCAGTTTGTGTTCGTTAACTAAAATCGGATTTCGTCCATTAACTCAACGATAGGAATTGCCGAAAAGTTCCGAAAGCCATGTCAACATACAGATTTTGTTCCGGCAGTTCAATGGGTAGTTTTCATCGTGAAAGTGTCAAATCGCTAGGACTACAAAAATGTAGTTATGACATTTAGCAAAAGAGCTTTCATTACATTATCGTAAAAACCCATACAGTCCTCTCTCGGAAGGAGCGAAGATTTGAAAGGAAATTTGAGACGCGGTGATGTTTCGCCTCAGACAAGTGGATTAACCGAGCTGCTCCCTATCCTGCTCTTCTGTCCTCATCATTTATCATCATTTTCTTCCTGCTTTTGAGTTGCAACAGATCGACATTACCGGTTCTCATGAAGCCCCAAGTGTCGTTTCGGTGCACTAGTATACTTTTCTTTTGAGCTTCCACGATGACTTCGCTTTCTCAGTCATGGAGTTACCAGAAGGAAAAAAACTTTTCTCCAAATTAATACTAATTTTAGAACGCTTTTTAGTCGCATTCCTGCAATGGGGTTTACCTGTACCATAAAATTACGTGAACTAAAAGTAACCGAACGTATCATAAATCTGAACTTAATTCTCCTGTAAACTAGAGAAAGTGATGACGTCAGAATGCCTGACAAGTCGTTCCTTCTTACCTGACCTCCCTCGCCCTCAACACTCTGCAGCTCCCTCCACTCCTCGATGGTCTGCGCCAAGTCCACCTGGCAGAGCGGCACCTTCACCTCGCCGATCTGGTCGTGCTTCGAAAAGCGGTCGAAGTCGAAGATAGCGAAAACTAGAGTCTTGTTCATGGCATCGGCGTATGGCACTTGCTGCAAACGAGAACGGAATTAGATTAGCGAATGAATATGATGAACTACCTTGCACGCACTAGCGTTAGACGGAAATTTCCAGCTCGAGTCGACCAACCTTGAAAATAAATGTTTCGTTGAAGACGGGATTAAGCGTCTTGCGATGAACCTTCGTCTCAAACTTCTTCTTTTTATCCGGCAGGAGGTAAACCTTGACGTAAGGATCCGACGTGCCGCCCATGTCGAGAGCAGGGAGTTCCTCTGCTTGAATGACTGTTACTGAGAGGCTGTTCGAGTTGAAGTCGTATTCCAGCTGTATCGGACAGAGAGAGAAATGCTGTTAGCAGTGTTGCCATACCGTAAATAATGGCAGTAAGTAGCAGCCGACGACGATCGAACGTGGGAGACGATGGGACGCGACGGTGAAAGAGGAAAGAGGACGTTCGCGAGGGTGGCGGGGCGGAAGGTTTAAATTTTGCACATGTCTGACAATGCGCGCGGCGCGACTCACCTTGAACTGCAGCTTGCCGAGCTTCACCTCGCTGTGTTTGCTCTCCGCCTCGTCCGCCGCCTCGTCCGCGTTCTCCGTCAGCTCCTCCATGTCGGGCTGCACCTGCCGTGAGGAGGGCTCCAACGATTTAAAACCATTGTGGTGTGAGCACAGCCCGATATCATTCGCATGCACCCCTCCAAGGATACCTCGTCGTGTGAGGCTACACGCCACGCCACGCCTCGCCTCGCCTGTCCCAGAGCTCATTCATTCAGAGTTCCGATGGCATCTCTTCTTCGCCCGCAGAGACGGCGTCAGTGACGCTAATAAAATGCATGCCTCTCATATCTACCAGAACGTCTAAAACTGTCTCGGTCATTGAAAGACAATGCGATAAATGACTTCATTCCGAAAGTCCATGCGGGTTTAACTTACAATTTAAAATTGAAGTTTCGTGTTAATTAATTAATGTGCGAGGAAATATGTGTGAAAACTATATAATTATAAATGAGGTGCATCGAACTGTGTAAACCTAATGATCTACCAGGAATACTACCTCCACAAAAGAGACATCAAGTGCCAGTACATATTGGAGTTTTTAACATATGTCCCTTGCTACAAGAGCCCGCTAAGAAAGAGTGTCTTAAAAGTGCCTAGCGTTGATAAATTTAAGAGCTTTCAATCTAGCGCAATGCTGCTTTATTCGAGTTTCTTCATTTTCATGTGAGTATGCGATGTTTTTGATTATTTTTTCTAACTAGGTAAAGAGCTGTGTTTAATTATTTAGTAATTAACTCCGGCAACTCCTTGAAGGCTTACAGCGCAGTCTAGGGCAGCGGGTATGGAGGTGTTTCCACACGCTACGCACCTTCTCTTTGTAGGCCGATCCTAGTAACTGCACGGACTTGAGGTCCACTCCTTTCATTCCCTTCTTCCCATCTTTAGATCGCCTCTTTCGGAAGCAGCGCCTTATACAGCAGCCGCATACCCCGAGAACGACCAGAACGACTGCAAGACAAAAACCACAGTTCAGTTGAATGTGCCTTCGGCGACTCGCTCAGGAGGCATGCGTGCGTACTGCGTACTCACCAATAGCAATAGCTACTAGGCCCCATGTCGGGACGCCCATCTCTTCGGCGAGCTTGTTCACCATCACTCCGGCCTTCTCAGCTTCCCCCTTGGTAGGAGAAGCACTCGATTCCTCATCTAGCAGGGAGGCCATCGTCGTTTCCCGGCCTTCCACTGGAACCATGGAGAAAATGGGGAATTAGACACGAAAATTCACTTTGTGTCGCTAAGTAGCAACGCAGTGCAAAAGTGAGAAAAACACATTTTAACAGAGGCACGCAGAAAAACCAAAATTTAGATTCTGGGGCAATTAAACGCAGAAATAAAGGGTAAAACAATATTTTAAGAGGTCGACCAGGTCAACATGAGACCTATTTTATAAGAAATTCAGCGCGGCGTGGCCGTTGAGAGATCACAGGCCTCATACTTTTCGGGGTCCTCGCACCCAATGAGTGAAAATGATCAGGAAACTAATAATCTGCGCGCCACTGAGTCAAGATCGCCTGAACCAAGACGTCCATAGACGCCTACCCGCGCGGGGCGGGGAGCGCGGTGTGTTGCCCGGCCCGCCCCGGCCCGACTCACCTGCTGCTGTGACGAGGGCTTCCTTGGCCTGCTTGGCTGCCTGCTTGACGGCCTGCTTGGCGGACTGCTTGGCCGCCTGCTTGACGGCCTTGGCGGCGGCAGTGGTGACCTCGTCCTCGGCGGTCGCCTCCATCGCGTCCTCGTCCTCCTCATCCTCGTCCGCGCCGCGTCTCAGTCGCACCAGCTCGCGCACGACGGCGCGCACCGCCCGCACGGGGTCCACTGGGGGCGCCATGCCGCCCTGCCCTGCTCAGACCTGCAGACACGAGCAGCGAACATCGTAAGAGAACGGCACGGCAAGGCGCGAAATCACAAGCAGTCAGGACTCCTTCAAAATGGGGCGAAATCTCAGGTTCCGTAAGTAATACAACGACTGCTACCATTTCCATCGCAAACAAACATATCGAGCTTTTGCACCACATGACAACCTGCCTCCAAACTCTTGGAATAGTGGGGAAGGAAAGGCGTCAAGCTGTTTTGTGGGTGCCTGTACATTTTAATTCACATCTCTTCTATTTTTCATGCGGTTTCCAGTCCGTTTCCCTTTTACTGCTCCAATGCTCAACCCTTCGCCGACCCTCACGTCTGTCCCACGCCCACCTCCACCGCCCCGCCCCGCCCCGCCCCGCCCCGCCCCGCCCCGCCTACGGGGCAGTGCTGCCATCGACCGCCGTCCCCACGCCCCCCGCGCCCCTCTCCCGCCGCGGCCCCAAAAGTCGCCTTTGAACAGCCCGAAGGCATCCGAGGGCCTCTATTTGTAACGAAACTCTTCCACAGTAATCCAAATCAAGGTGTATTGAACAAACAGCTTTGAGTTCCTGGCTACCATTCTCCTTGAAAACGAATTAGGTCAATAACTGAACGGTAAAATAAATAAACCGTCGTAAAAAGAGCGGACGACTGGGCGAGCAATATTTATTCTAAAAAAAGAACAATAGAAACACTCGAAAGCTCACAAAATTCTACGCTACAAAAATTATTTTACCAAGACATTGTCAATTATTTTTGCAACAAGATTGTACTTAGTAATCACAATAATTTGGTTGCGCAATGTATTCGGCCGAATAAACTTAAACTTAATGTATTATTGGTGAGGGCGAGGGAGGCGACAGCAAAATAGTCGCTTATAGTTCCGTACAATACGAATGTGATATAATTAACAATCAACATTTTAAAAATATTAGTGTTATCGAACATAGCAATCGTGTAATAAGATACTCCTGCTATGATAAGCAGAAAGTCCATTTCGATTTCAATCAGTTGTTGCGTGTTTCACACGATCTCAAAAGATGACCGTTTTGAGGTTATCTTCTCGAAGACATTAATCAGATTGGCTTCAGTCGCGAACGTCTTCCCGATATTTATTTGTTGAGTATTACCTGAGAATAGTGAAGAAGAACATATCGTATGCAACAAAACACCGAACACCGAATCAGCACAGTGTACACCAAGTCGAACCAAGTAAACACTCACACGCCACACTCTACCAACCTCTGGACTTGGTAACTGGTGACTGTCACTTGGTCTGGCCAAGCATACCAACCTAATTTCGAAAAGTGCTGAATGCGTCAACAACAAAACTGGTAAGTCCCAAATTAGTCGTATTTATCTATTTCTCTCATAACGTGTTTGTTGCAGAGCACAGCCTATTATCTTTGCAGAGGGCGAATAGAACTTCGAGTTTTTAGTGCATTTAGAACAGCTCCCTAGTTTATTCTGTTTATTTTCCACATATCCAGAGCGCATTCTGCGCACGTCTTGGCGGTATAGAAGGGGGTGTAGGGTCGGACCCCTCCCCCTCACACTTGCAGCCTTGGTGGGCTGGGTGGGCAGTGGCACCTTGCGAGATGTGCCACCAAAACATCCCTCCAGAAGGACTCTTCCCGTGCGTGTTCTGTTGGTTGCTCCACACGCGAAGAACTTAGAACCTCTCCCTTGCACTACAGCGTTCCCCGTAAGCCCCTGCTCTTCTTCCATCTCCGTTCCTCCCTTCGCGCACAAGGACAGAAAGGGGAACGGAATAGCCCTGCAGCGGGAGCACACCCCCATTCAGCGCCAGGCAGCTAATTTGCTGGAGACCCTTAGACAGTGCCGCTCTGAAGAAGGCCTGGTATGACATGATCCATGCAAGATCACAGTGCTCACTCACTCACTCACTCACTCACTCACTCACTCACTCACTCACTCACTCACTCACTCACTCACTCACTCACTCAC
>CABIKL010000783.1:0-19064 GCA_902196195.1 Aptinothrips rufus | reverse complement strand
CTCTCCCTCTCCCTCCCTCCCTCCGTGTCAGAGCTGCGCGCCGAGAATAGCTTGACGTGCAGCTGGCAGTGCACGTGGTACGCTATGTATAGGTGTCTGCCGTGACAGGAAAGACAGGAAAACTTTCAATTATCATTGTTAAAACATATTTTCCCTGTTTTCATTTCTTTGCACATCTTTGTCATAAATTGCAGGCACCATGCAAGTCAGATCCCATAAATCAGTTCGTTATATTTTCCTTATTTATCTTGTATGGTAAGAAATTGTTTAAAAATTAGGGCTGGCCGAACTAATTATTAGTAGTTGAATGCATCAAAGGCCCAGACTCAGATTCAGTGACGGACATACCGGCAGACAGGCAGGCAGACAGGCAGGCAGACAGGCAGACGATTATAGAGGAGACAGTGACAGACGACTCGAAGATACCCAGAGAGAGGGAAAGCAGGGCGCGCCGAGAGCGAGAAAACATTCAAGGTCACGATGCAAGGTTGCTCCTGGTCGGGATTCCCCAGGGGTCTCCCTCTCGCCTTGAAACTCTCAACCTCCCTGTAATACTCCACGCTCGAGAGCCTTTCAATGATGGTACCATCATATGCTAGGTCCAAGATGGCGTCAGGCCGCTCAAGTCCTGTATGGCAGGCATACTTGGGACAGATTCAATCGTTTTGTGGGGTGGAAACGTACACATCTCAACTAATCGCTTCGAGGACACAAGAGTCAAATGTAGGGAGGACGGTGGACGGCTGCCAAATGGACTTCCCTTCTCTCATTCTCTCAATCTACACTTTAAAGAAATTTATCAGTTTTTGAGAGCTCTTCCCGAGAAACAGGGAAAAAGTTTAGGAATCTTTGGGATTGTGTCTAAGAGCTAAACCAAAATGATCACGACACTCTGAAACGCGTTTCTTCATAACCCTCAAGATGAGTCCCAAAAATTCCGAAACGGTCACTTCACCCCCGCTTCTCGGCAATGTGGCTACCCAAAACTGATATTTTTTTTGCAGCGTGCACTCCATTGCCTGTCTTCTGCCCGCAGAGCATGCTCAAGCCCAACGCGTACATCGTGACGCAGGGGCCCACGGAGGGCACGGTGACCGACTTCTGGTGCATGGTGTGGCAGGAGCGGGCCTCCTGCATCGTCATGCTCACCAAGACGTTCGACTTCATCAAGGTGAGACAGCTGCTCGAGTCAAGGAAAGAAGAAGAAGAGGAAGGCAGTGAGTGTTGGTGGAAGGGGCATTGACAGAGACTGTGCGGCTCCTCGTGCAGGTGATGTGCCTGCAGTACTGGCCGCCCTCCCCGGACCGCCCGGAGCGCTACGGGGACATGGAGATCACCGTCCTCCGGGAGGAAGAGCTGGCCAACTTCCACATCCGCACGCTCAGGGTGACCCGCTTCAACAGGGTGCAGGGCGCCAGCACCCTGGACGGCCGCGGCGCCGAGCACGTCAAGGAGGTACAGTCCCGACCAAATGTTAATTCGGAGTTTCCCTTTGGGTATGCTGTCGAAATGTTACGTAACATCATGGGACGATTATTTGAAGACATTTACCTTATTTATGGGACAGCCTTGGTACGTTAAGGGTCTAACCGATGTTCCCGTGGGACGCAGGAGATCCTGGAGGAGAGGACGCTGCTCCAGTTCCACTACACGGAGTGGCCGAGCCACACCTGCCCCTTCTCCAACTCCATCCTCGAGTTCCGGAGACGCGTCCGCATGGTGGTGGCGGCGCAGCGCAACACGGAGCAGCACGGGCCGTGCGTCGTGCACTGCAGGTAGCGCGGGGCTCCCCAACCAGCCTGAGCTGAGATGACTTTAATCTCCCACCTTACAGCAACGCTGCGTCTTAAAGGATAGTGATTACAATAGAAATTTAGGGTAATTTTCTTCTTACCATAAACAATAATGGAAATTTCGCTCATTTTCTAAACAATTATCAGACTAAAAACAATGGTATTCGGCAATAACCATAGTCTTGAAATTACCATTAAAAAAAAGTATGGTAAATTGACTAAAAACCTGGCGCGGGGCCCTTGGGCCGCCGATGCCTTCTTAGGGGGGAGGGGGGCGTCCCGTTGCCGCCCCCTCTGGATCCGCGCCTGCCTTTGATGCACTTTCAACCCCCCCTGCCCCTCTTCCAGGCTTTGTAAGCCTAGTTCTGTTGCCCTCTGCAGCGATGGAGCCGGCCGGTCCGGAGTGTACCTCGCTATCGACGCTAACCTCGAGCTGGCCGAGGAGGAGGACTGTTTCGACGTGTTCGGATACTTTAAGAAGCTGCGCCAGTCACGGAAGGGCATGATCGACAGTGTGGTGAGTGCTCTGAATTCCAGCGAACACCGTGCATTAATGCAATCGCGACATGAAGCTAATGTTAGACACCCCCTTCCTCTTTAGTGATGAGCGAATTGTCGCTTGAATCGAATGGAATCAAATTGCGAAACTTCTCTTCGAATTAAATCAAACTTGTAACGTTTCGGATTTTAATTTAATCGAAATATGATACCTCTCTTTCATTTGTTTGAGATAAACTCGTACAGAGGCGGAGGGACGGCAAAACAAATTGCAGAAAATTTAAATAACGGCAATAAGAAGGGTCTGAATTATGATCAATACGTCTGGTAAGAAAGATATCTGTACGCAGCTAGTTCGAATTGCAAAACTACTGCCTTTAAAACTTAAAATCGTCCGTTTTTGAAAGATTTCGTTGATTAGAACTCGAATCGCCGTAGATCGCTACCTCACCCTACCCTTTTAAAAAAGCTCCGTAATCGTCTGCCATTTGGACTCGACTTTCCCTCCCATTCGTCTCGCACTCAGCGCCACTTTCGTCAAGAGCCTCTTCCCCTTAAATCAATGACGTAACTTTTAATGCGCGCCGCCCAACAAAAACAGACACACAGTCCACTCTCATAGCAGAATATAAAACAAGAACAGAAAATGCGACGCCGATTAGTGACGAGCTCCACTCCACAGTCCGCGCCGGGTCGCTCTGGTCCAGTCGGAGCGCCTGGGAGGTAGGCAGCCGCAGGAGCGAGGCGCGCACGCGTAAAGCGGGCTGCCTACCTTCAGCGCCACAGGCGGCCCGATGCGGGACACCGCGGCGCATTGTACTCCAGTAAAATGTTTGAATGTGATTACCTCTCTCCGAACGCCAGTGTTCAGCTCCCACGGGCCCCGCCGCGCCCCGCCGCGCCCCGCCCCGCCCCGCCCTGCCCCGCCCCGCCCTGCCCCGCCCCGCCCTGCCCTGCCTTTTTATTGACGTGTCCCTGATCTGCAGGACCAGTACAAGTTCGTGTACGACACCCTGGAGGAACACGCCATCTGCGGCCCCAGCTGGTTCCCCGTCAAGGAGCTCTCCCAGAGGCTGAGAGCCAAGGGGCAGCGCGGCACCAACAAGCTGAGCGAGTACCAGCGGGAGTACCAGGTGAGTACCCGCAAGAGTGCCAGGTAGGCACGCCCTGCACGCCCCAACCCTTCATTTCGAATGCAAGTAACTCCGGGCTTGGTTTCTCGCGGGTACGTTTATCTCCATATCCTTGCTTGACTTCTCCTGTATCTCACTCTTACTCAATTTTGCCAGAAAGGTAGGCCAAATCTAGCCTGGCTAACAGGCTGAGATGAACCCTCTCCACATCGTGCATTTGGCTAGACTTTGCCCTAGGTCCCTTCTCCCTTCCCTTTTCTTGCATGCAACGATGCCCGGATAGAAAGAGTGAAAACACCGTTCACCCCGGTTAAACTCTTTCCGTCATGTCACATGACGGCAAGGTCAACGATTGATTGATTGATTTTCAACAGCTCATTTGCAAGCAGACGCCCAGGTTCACGATCGGGGACTGCGCTGGCGGGCACCGCGGCGACAACCGCGAGAAGAACAGAGACGTGCTCGTCGTCCCTCGTAAGTTGAGAGAATTTTAAAAAACGACATTTTTATTTTTTTAAATTTGAGTGCAAGTTTTGGAGATCTAATATATTAAGATTTTTTTTCCGTGCGTTGTAGCGGACAACTCTCGACCATATCTTACATCATTCCAAGGAAATAACTTTACCGACTACATCAACGCTGTTTTTGTGGACGTAAGTATGGCGACCTGAACAGGGCGAACAACATGTAAGAGCAAGGGGGAGGAGGGCTGGGGACTTTCTGAGCTTCCTCCTCGCCCCTGTGTTGTCCGTGCTGTTCATGTTGTCGTCGCTAAATGTATGCGGTCACACGCTCGCTTTTCCACGGTGCGTACAGGATGTATTTTCTGTCCCGTTCCAGGGCTACACCAAACCGAGGGAGTATATCGTCACGGAATGGCCCCTAAAACACACTCAGGGAGACTTCTGGTCATTGGTGTACGACTACGAAGCAGCCGCCGTTGTTGTTCTTTGCGTTCCACCAAAAAATTCAGTGAGATTTTTCAAACTTCACGTTTGTTTATTCGTATTACGTGTCATTTTGACGGTCTGTTTTCTGTTGCAGCAAACATACCCTCCGTTTTGGCCAGAAGGGCGCCATTCGAAAAAGTACGGACCCGTCTTTACAATCGACCACATCTCACACAACGAGTACAGCAATATCCGGACGTGGGTGTTTCGGATCAATAAGAAGGTAAATTCAAACTTCTCCCACCCCGACCCTCCTCATTTCTGATTGCTCCGTAATAAAATCCGTGCCGCAAATTAAAAAAATTTGAGGTATTTGGACTATTATTGGAAAGATTCCCAGTGAGAAGTGGACTATCGAATCCACGACAAGTAGTCGTCGACTTTGGCGTCAAAACCCCGGAGTTTTCACGTCGATAGTTGGTGGATCTACCACCACGTCATCGATGTCGATATTTCTGTCTGGGTCGGTGGCGCCCATTCGATTTGAAACTGGGGGTTCAAAGACACCCTTTATGTCAATCACTACCACCACCCCCTCCGAAAAAAACTCTCTCGTGGTGCTCTCTGCTTGCTTATTGCCCTGCTTTTACCTCCTCCTTTTATTTCTCCTTTCAATTTCACCTTTTTGATCGTCTTAATTTTCGCACCCATAGCTCCGACCACCCACCCACCCAAAAACTAGGGGTTCAGCTGCAGACCCTGAACTCCCGGCGTGGGTGCCACTGAATCATATAATCATAAAATCATATAATCATTTAACCATGGAATCATGGAAGCAAGGAATCAAGGTATCATGGAATCATATAATCGTATAATCATGGAATCATATAATCATATAATCGTATAACCATGGAATCATATAATCATATAATTATACAATCATACAACCATGGAATCATGGGATCATATAATCATATGACCGTGGAATCATGGAATCATATAATCATATAATCATATAACTATGGAATCATATAATCATATAACTATGGAATCATATAATCATATAACTATGGAATCATATAATCGTATAGTCATATAATCATTCTGGGTCACCACGCAGAACAAAGGGTGGTCCAAAAGACGTTGAAATGACACCCAAAGCACTTCCCTCCAAACCACGAAGACGTCAAACAACAAGCTCTAGTCTGCGGTGATGATGTTTTCGGCAGATCGTGTCGCTGACGGAGCTGATGGCCGGCGTGAAGGCTCCGCCGCGGCGCGTGCAGCTCTTCCAGCTCACCTGCTGGCCCATGGACCACAAGGTGCCCACCTCCACCAACTCCCTGGTCGAGCTCATGAACATGGTGGAGCGCTGGCGGCAGCGCTGCGACTACGGGCCCGTCGTGGTCGTCAGCCAGTGAGTAGAGCGAGCACTCTTCTGACGTCAGACACGACCATAACAAACAACAATGTCGTTCAAAATACAACATGCTCTACCGCGATGGGGGAGTTTCGTCTGACGAAACCTAACCAAGCACTACAATGCAAACGGCCAGCCAATGAAAACGCCTACCTACGGGGTTCGCTCATTGTACCCTTGAGAATCTTCAGGGATGTTACGACGTAAGAAGGGAAAAAGGGCATCTGGGCATAAGTCGTTCGAATTCGTTTTAGAACAAGAATAGTTTTAGGGGTCTCGCGAGGAGTCCCCTTCTTTTGAGTAGGGCCCGTGGGGAAATGATAAGAGTGGTGGTCCAAATGACATGTCAAGTAAGAAGTACCCCACCTACGAGCACAGCAACCCATTCCTGCAGCGGGAGCACTCACCTCAATAGGGTATTTCAGTCCGATCGCGGAGAAGAGAAATGTGAATAACAAGAGGCTCTCGGATTGGCCGTGTGGTCCCCCCTCCCTCTCACCAGACGACCCCCACTCCTCAAACCGGCCAATCCGAGCGCCTGTTGTTATTCGCATTTTTCTTCTCCGCGATCGGACTGAAATACCCTATTCAGGTTGGCCCTTCCAGCTTCTGGTATCCACAAAGTTCACTTAGCACTTCATGAGCTTCACAGCACTTTGCTACACTGCACTTCACACACTTGACTTCACTGCACACTACTCAGTCCAGTCGACTCCGCGCTCTTGCTATCACGAACGCCGATCCGATCAGGCGGCTATTGGCCCTCACGTCCTCACGTCCGCTGCGTCCGCTACTCGTTTCCGACTCACTGCGGCGCGGCACGGCGGCAGCCGGAGCTGGCTGGTGCTGGTGCTCGCCTCCGCTGCTTCTCGCACAGTTTCAGTAAAGTATTCCAATGGACAGCCAGGCGTTTAGTTTTAGCCTTAGTTGAGGCTGCGACAGAAGCAGGTGGTACGGGGGTAGTCTAAGGATCTATTTCGCCTTATCTGGTTTATATGAACGACCCCCCATTTCAACAGGGATGGCCACAACCGGTGCGGGGTGTACTGCGCTGCCAATGCCTGCATCGAGCAGGTGATCCAGCACGGGGAGGTGGACGTGCTGCAGGCCGTCCGGACCGTCCGCAGACACCGACCCCAGCTCATCGGGAGCATGGTGAGTCCAAGTTGAACGACCCCAGCTCATCGGGAGCATGGTGAGTCCAAGTTGAACGACCCAGGCTCATCGGGAGCACGGTGAGTCCAAGTTGAACTACAAAAAAAAAGAAGAAGAAGAAAAAGCATATTGTAAAAAACACTGACTATTTCGTTAATTCCAAAGTCAAAGGGTGTCGAAAAGTGACCGATAACCGACATCAATCTCATTTGGAAATCGAATAAAAAGGAATTTGCTCACAAAGTCGATAAAATTTCGATTTCGACGTTGATCGTCGTCGAGTCGGTATGCCATTTGTCACTGAAATATACTTTTTATTCAAATTGTAAGCAGTAGGGCCATGATCAGAGAGGAGAATAAACTTCGTCCTTTCATTCATTTTTGTCATGTTTTCCAGACGGAGTACAAGTACTGCTACGACCTTGTGCTGCATTATGTTCTGCACTACCTGAACAAGGAAGTGGAGGCATCTGCCAACAAGAAATGAGACAAGTTTGGTCAGAGGAGATAACGCGTTTCCGTTTCGGAAATATATTTGTTCCTCCATTTTAAGAGTCCTCATTGATTCTTACAACTGATTCAAGAGCACGCAGTCAACTCTAAATTGAGGCAGCAGGATTGAATTGGAGGATAGTGAAAACCGTCTTAAAATCAATGGCTGACGGTGATTGCTATTCTGATCTGTCACATGAACGATATGTGTCCAACTGTACTTAGAAAGACTAAGCTTCATGATGTGCCTAATTATGTGAGACTTCCCTGCACTTTGTTAAGTGTTGACAACTTTTAGTGACCCAAAACATGGAGATGATGAGCACAACTGCATGGTGTTATGTACGCAGCTGATACAGTTCTGCACTTTGCAAAGTTTTGGCGACATGCCTTATAAAGAGATAAACTAGAATAGTATTCATTAGTTTTGCAAATTTAAATACAAAATTTAAACCAAATAGTTTTCTAATTCCTGGCAGTCTGCAGTGCATGGTGCAGACAAAACTATCAGAAAGCACAAAAATGTCAACATGCAACATAGTGCAGATGGATGTAAAGTCAGATGATGAAAATGTAAGACTTTGAAAAAAGTTACAATACAATTATAATTGATTTGTATTGGGTTCAAATGACATAGATTTGATTACGCTTATCTTGGTTCACAAATCTGCAAAATGTTGTTAGTATAAAACGTATTTATAAGGATGAATAATGGAACAAAAAAATGACAGGCAGTGCTTGAAGGCAGAGAATGTCTATTGTCAAAGAGTACATAATGTAAATACTTCCAGAAGCAAACAAGAGGGTGGCAGGCTTATGTTGGGATACTTAAGAACAAGAGCCGGCTCTAATCCAAACTGAGTCTTTTCGCCTGTACATGAATGAAAACAATCTTCAAACATACCACAATGCACGGAATGGGTAATTCCTTGTGTTCTGCAACTGCTAATCAGAATGCAAAATAGTTAACTCTCCAATGTTACAACTGTCAATAAAATGACGCAACAGAGTTAAAATAAATTGTTTACACAATCAAAGGTCCTCCCAGGTACCAAATAAACAAAAATAAAGATTTTTTTATGCACATTTTTGTTTTTACTTTTTCCTGCTCCAGAATTAACTCAAGTGAAACACAAACTCGGCCATCAAAAAATATGGAATTTGTGTGGTATGTTTGTGAACAATTTTTAAGAACTTGAAAATTTTTCAGCAATACACAAATTATGCTTCTCTTTATGAGCTGACAAGCAAAGTAACCTTGCAAAGAAGACGAAATGCACCAGTACATTCATATGATTGAGAGAGTCTGCCCCACCACTGGAATTGGATTGCTATGAATAATTCACAAATATTTTGTTCTCAAGACAAAGCATGCAGTCTCAATCAGTCTCTTCACAATGATTTCTGAGATGTCATCAGTTAATGTATGAGCATTAAATACCAATGTCATTTCAAAAAAAAATAAAAAAAAATTGACATGTAGTGTGATACAGTTTAAGCATCACAGTAAAAAAAAAAAAAACATTTTTTTCTTTGTGAAACAAGATTTATGAGAAATTCGGCTAAAAATGACAATATAAGTTGTTTCAGAATGACATGGAGAAAAAGAAGTCAAATTTTGAAAACGGAAATCTTAAACACTACAGCTGCAATAAATGACAAGCTAGCTAGCTACACTGTACAGTTCATTAAAAAATATATCACTTTAAATAAATATAATTAAATTTACAGGGATTTAAAACATTCTAATTATTTTCAAATGGAACAATTTCATTAACAAGAATCCCAATTTTTGATAATAACCCTCATTCAAGAGCAAGCTGTCTAAAGGTCACAAATAAAGGTTCACCAAGTTACAATAAATCACAGAGATAGCCTGTTACTTACAATGAACAATAAGCAGACAGGATAGATATTGCACAGATCATGTCAAATCTTCTACAAGTGATGACACAATGTGGTCTGCTTAATAAGACAGAACATGTTAAAAGAGAATCTAATCACAAAGATAAAATGTGAATGTCATTACAGCTGGTATAATGATCGTTTCTCAATGGGTATAACAAAATCTAAAAACTATTTTGGTGATAGAAATTCAACATAAACTTCCCTACTATTTTACAAATATGATTGTACTCAAAATTAAATGTAAGTTTCAAATTGTACACAAACTTTCAGAGATTCTATAGCACCTCATTAATTCGCGATTTGCCTCAACTGTAAAAAATAAAACAAAGTCAGCCTTGAGTCTCTTCAAGATCAAATTAAGTTTCACCACAGAAGCCAAAAGAATCTTCACACCAGTAATTAATAGTGACTTGCATCTGTAGCACTGAGTAGCAGACAAACAGTTAACTTTAAATAATTCTTACTAGCTATTAAAGAGGCAAATATGCTTAGAATTGAGGAAAAATCAAATGAAATTCCTTCTAGCTTAAAGCACAATGTGCATAACAGACTATCATATGACAAAAAAAAAACACTTACTTATTTTGTAAACATAATTTAAGAATGGTTGACCACTGGTAATTGGTAACTAATCAAAGTCATATAAATAAAATGAGAGAGTTAAGGTTCCATTTGATGGAATTCATTTTGAGCAGTCACAAAAACAATAAAAATTACAACCATATTAAATATCTAATGCACATGAATGCTAAACCGCCGAAATTCATTAAGTATCAGTGGCATCATAAAAATGTTCATGCTTGGCTTGAACATTATCATTCAACAAAGTAAAAATTCACTGATTCTACATAAAAATCACAAAGACAGGATAAAATAGAAATCACAACTACAATGCGCACTTCTAGAAATAATATCAGTCTCAATGGCTTGGAATGATTTACACTATGAGACATTTCCCTGGAACAAACTGGCTAGCCCAGTGTCCCCAGGGAGGTCTTCAACTCTGGGTGGTTTGGCTCTCCTTGGCACATCCAAGCGAGGCAACTCAGCTATCCAAGCTTTCTTGCAGAACAGTTGGCTTATACTGCAATTGATCAACTGAAACAACAGAAAAGAAACAGTTGTAATTCGCTGCCTTAATTAAATTTTTTTTCTTCTAATTTACTTTTAGGATACACTAGTACCTGAGTAGTGAGTCTCTTGAAGTTGTCTTTCTTGGCCTTTTCAGTTTTACTATTGGTTGTTCTCCCTCCAGAAGGAACAGTGGCAGCAGCACCTAAAACTTTTTCATCCAGTTTCTGCAATTCCATAAGATTTATTCCAGGAATCTGCTTCATCACCTTTCAAGAAAAAAACAACATAAAACGTGTCAATCAAACATTACCGGTGTTGTAAGGAACAAAACTTTAACAAAAACTTCAGGATGCACGCTCAACACACCTCTGCAACTTCTGAGAAGCGGGGCCTGAGCATGTCGTAAACTTGGGTGCCTAGCTGCAGCAAAACACTTTGGTTCACATCATGATGTCCATGGAGCTGGAGACCTTGTAAAACCGACGTCATTATATGAGCAGCAACCATTGGTGATATGCTTCCATCTGCCAACAGGTGTCGCACTGTCGGAGCTGTCAGCATTGCTGCCTTGTAGCTCGTGCCACTGTCAGGCCAGGATAAGGCTCTGAAAGAATTCCATAAAAAACGATTAGTTACATTATTCAGGAAAATGGTACTCAAAGGAACAAAATTGTGAGCGTCAAAATGCCAATAATAAACACTAAATATGATGAAGTTTAACAATGCTACCAATCTCTTTAGGATTTTTGTCTCTGGGAAAAGCAAAATAAAACTTAAATGTAAACAAATTACCTCAGAATACACAAAGCCACAGACTGGCTTGTCAGAGGACATCGCAATATGAGCTGCCCAAGTTCACTTATAACCTCTGTTGACTGAGTTGGCGGAGGAGGCCTGCTTCCTTCATCTTGATCCATGCCATCCCCAATATCATTGCTTGTAAGTTCCACGACTGATGAGCCACCAATTAAGGCAACTTTCAAAACATCAAGGTATTCTCTAGTTAGATTTCTGTTAAGCATGTCATCTATAACCTCCTGAAAATAAAAAGATTAATGAAGTTATCAAATCGAAGTTCTTCGTTCAATCATCAACTGCAGTCTTTCAGGCACAGGTATTCAATTTTTGAATCTTGGTACCGGGCTATTTGAAAGTTCCACAGTAAACATACATATTCTCAAGTAAAGCGGAAGTCTTTGAAGCAGAAGATTGAAAGAAGAGGACTCGTACCTGAGCTTCTGTATTTTCATCATCAATGCGGCCTGCTTCTCGAAGTTCAGCCAAATACTGCCACTTTGTACTTAGTCTTCCAAAGACTGTAAAAGAAAAGAAGGGTATAAACCAATCACAAGTTCGCTATTTTTGCAGATGTTATCTCATTAATATTATGTCCCTGTGCACATTTTCAGGAGTTTAAAATCTATGAATACTTACTGTATGGGCAAATATGTGCAAGCATGGGAAGAACGACAGATTCATAAAACACTGAGGGACAAGCCCCAATAAAAGGCTTCAAGAAAGTCCTTATAATTGGCCTTAGCCGATAATCAGGTATAAACTGCTCAACAACATACAAATACATAAGAATTAGGAATAAGAACAAAGATGAAATGATCTTACTTATACTATGATCATATAGATGATGACTAACCTCAAGACCACGGAACACTGTATTTATCATGTTTGAGGCAAGATCAGGAAGCTGGTACAAATCCCATCCAAATGACACTCCCATGCAGCCAAGCACATGGTAAGAATTGTCATGTAAACTGCTAACATATGATTGCATGCGAGATGGGGCTCTTGGTCCTGAATGGGGACTGGAGCCATTAGAAGTAGCACAGGCAATGTCTAAAAGATCAAGATCTGGGCTTGGTGCAGCACTTCCACTTCCAAGCAACTGTGCACGCTCAACATCTGTCATTTTGTAGATAGACTTGTAGTCCTGAAACAATGATCTCAATTATAATTATACAGTAATAACAACGAACTCAAGCCCATTTGGTGATGTTTAATAAACAAACCTCTGACAATCTTGCAAGGGAATCAGGAGTCCATAACTCATTAAGAACCCTCAACAATGCAAAAAAGTTGGACAACATTGGAATAATGTGTGGAGCAGCTGGGTTGCGATAGACAGGGTTTCCACTTTTTGTCATATGAACCTTGAAAGAAAAATTTTACAGTTATTTCCATTAAAAGCCAGTCAATAGAAAAAACAAAAAAATAATTCTGAAACCAATTACTCACCACAAATCCTCCTCTAGCTGCTTTGTCAGGATCATCAGGCCATGTGCAACGTTTCACAACTGCCATCATTAAATTAACACAAGTCATAATATTAGAGCGGTTTACACCCCACTTCTCTTCATTACTGGTGTCAGACAAAGGACTTAGCAGTCCAATGGCATTCATAAGATAAAAGGCACTTGCAAAAGCTTCTTGACCAAGCGAATGCCAAATGGTGCTCGGACCTTTCAATTCATCTCCAATAAATTTGGTCTGTCTTTCATACTCATAAAAGTGATTATTAATAAGCAGCAGTGATTCCTGCATAGGAAGAAGAAGATAGTTAGTTAATAACATTTTTTGGTTCCAAAACACAAACAAATATTTCAAATAGCACTTGTTTCTTAATTCATCAGTACATTACCTGCAGAGTGACTCTCTCGAGTGAGGAGAGCAGATCAGGTTGACTGTTCAAATTATTAACAATCCCATAAATCTGATCAAATATTGGCAACAAAATCAAGGGATACTTTGTTCCAATTTTGACCATCAGGCAGGCTGCATGTCTGCGCACAGATTTCACATCTTTGCTTAGCAATTCTCGAGGCACACCTGGCTCTGAGAATACAAGTGCAGCAAAGATCTTGTTGAGCACCTGCAAAAGGAGATATAAATATATGACAGCAGCTGCAACAAAACCAAACGCAAAAAGATGGTATAAGAAGAGATACTTTACTGATGTCAGTAAATGGGTTGAAGGTGCCATGGATAAAAATACAAATAAAGCTGACACACAGGACAAAAGTTCTGATAAAACTAAGGGATCTGTTGGTTCAAAGCTGAGGCACTGTTCCAATAGACGAAGACCTGCTGCAGGTGAAGGCCTTTCTGCTACTAGGAGAATTTTGCTCAGCACACTGTCTAAGACCTAGGGCGAAAAAAAGACGGATTAATTCAACCCTCTGAAACAAGTGCTCTGATACAAAGCAGAATTGGGTAAAATGTAAAATATTGAGCCAAAACCAATCAAACTTTTAATTGCACAATATACAAAACAGAGTTGGGTAAAATGTAAAATATTGAGTCAAAAACAATCAAGCTTTTAATTGCACAATGTGACAGAGGGACTCACACTAGCTAATGCACCCCATTCCAAGTAAGATGGAGAGGACGTAGTCAGCGGTTTGGGATCAGCAAGAGATTGCTGAATACGCTGCTGAACCCATCGTTCAACATAGCCATACGTCACTAATGGAGCAATAAAAGTGGCTTGGCGGAAATTTTCGTTGATGATGATTCGTAATTGACCACTGAATGTGATAAATTCTTCTTTACTATCAAAATCAAGGCCAGCAAAATAAGATGAATCAGCGGTGCTTACAGTTGATCTTGTTGATGGGTATACAACCTGAGGAAATAAGATAAGATTATGAACTAGCCAACTCAAATTTTGCAGAATGTGATAATCACAGATGTTTACAAACCTTGATTGCCTTTGGTGCAGTTGCTTCAACCCATTTCGGGATAAACTCAAGCATAATAGGTTGCCTGGATATTGCATCATGTCTGAACAAAGCCCCCCATAGTTGAGAGATGGTATGTGTAAGTGTTAGACTTGGATGATGAGTGAAACTCAGAAGGATTTCCAAAAATGTCCCAAAGCTTGATGGCTGAGAGGACGAACCTTCATCTTTCCCCCACACAGCACACAACATCATGCCCATGCCAGAAAGCACCTGCAGAGTCAAATAACAATGTTTACAAGATTACTTTTTTTTTAAATGTAAAGAAGAACTTCATCAATGTTCAGATAAAATATTACCTGGGCAAGTATCTTTAAGTACTTGTAGGCTGCTTCATCTGTTGGAGAACTTCCACAAGCTGAACGAAATATACATGCCATCACATCATTACTAAAAAGGACAAGAAAAGGTTTCCTGTCTTCAGGTTTCCCCTTCCTACTAACAATCAGCAGCAAACATTCGGCCGCTGCACACTGGAAGTCTTTCTGATCAAGCAGAAGACACAGGTCTCGTAGCAATCGACCCTCATCTGCCATTATGTGAACAACTGGGACCCATTCTAAGAATCCAGTTAGAGTTAGGAGGACAGTCTGCACAACACTTCGGTGGGGTGTTATCTCTTCTGATCGGCCTCCTTGGGCAGTGAGGTCTCGGTATTTATTGACATGGCTTTCAATTAGACGAACAAAAAAAGTGAATATTTCTGACAAATTCATAGTGAGTGCCTGGTATAAATCCTTACGTCGTTGATTGGATTCTAAGGTCTGAAATTGAATGGTGAATCGCACATTAATGATGGCCTAGGAGAGGAGAAAGAGAGAGGACTTTCAAATGATAAGTAAATTAGAAGCGCTATTATGTACCTGCAGAGTGTGCACATCTTCAACAAGTCGTAAGAAAACGAGGAGAACAAGTTCTGTTTGGCTTTCTCCAAGGGAACTTATTTGACTTAGCTCACTCATCAGACCTGGCCACTGCTGAGGCCACTCTCTTTTCACCATCTCCACAACAATACGAGAAAGTGCATCTTTCATATGAGAAGGAGCATTGATATTCATTCCTTCACTCAGTAATTTCATAGCATTTTCCTGTAGATCCAATCAGAATGCAGAGATAAGAGGAATTATTCACATCTCAATGTTGACAAAAAAAATTAATGGCCCGCTACAGGCAAACAAACCTTAATGAAGATTTTTTCACCCTGAGGAAGATCATACCACCGGTATCGGATGCAATATTCCATTAACTGAAGGCCAAAATGTTGCACATATTCTGAAAGCTGCTTTTGTTGGGCCAAATAAAGCCCACATTGAACACAATATGGAGATTTGTCTTTAAAAGATTCACAATTGTTAAATGCTTCAAGTCGCTGAGGATGAGGCACAGTTGGGTCCATGGTAATCTCAATGGCACGAACAAGTTCTGCTGCAACTTGCGATACAGCAACATTGTGTTCTGTTGGGTCGAACCCTAGTGGGGCTGCCATCTGTAAAACAACATAACAAACATAGTTAATTTTTGAAAAAGAAATGTTTTTTTTGGGCAATGGTGTCAAAATCAAATATGATGAAAATAAGCATTCCAACAGTTAACAGAAATTTTCTTTTTTTTTAAAAAAAATAATAAAAAAGCAGAGAGTGCATTACACATTAAAATGAACACAATTTAGAACACTAGTCTTTAAATATCAGAGATCACCAATAAACACTATTTGTTTTGCTTTTTCTTGAAAACAGAAAAGATGCTGGAAGGATGATAACATTCCGAATATTTTTTCCATACATAACCTCTTTGTATTTACAAACATTTCTAGATTTCAACCAAAAGATAATTTTCACTAAAATTTATTTAAAACCTCAAAAATTTAAGTTAGAAAGGCAGAAATCACAAGACAAAAACTAATCCAGCTATTTTTCTGGCTTAAGAAATACACGAGATAACCAAAAGGAAACATTATACTTATAAGGCACTTGTCAAAAGCAAGCCAAGAGATGAGCGGCTTCGATACTTGGAAAATCGAGCGATACTTACTTCGAAAGACTTCAGTCAGCTGCAGGAATTTTATATTCCGTTTAAATAGTAACAAGAGTAACAATCCAAATTTAAGGACTGGAAGTCGGCGAGCTCTTCGATTATAGGCAGGGCGAGTGTCAACAAATGTTAAAAAGTGCGCGCACGGTGGAGAGAAGCGAGTGCACACAACTTATGCGCACGATTAGTCAAGTTCCCAATGGTTCTCAAAAGCGGTGGGAGGCGTTAGGGGGAATGCCTCCGACCGGCCTCCGACCTGCTTGGACCTGCTGATCGAACGAGTAAGACAATGTTTGGGACTGGCTGGCAGACTCACTGCCATTCTTTGAATGAAAGTTTACCGTCGCCGACATGTTTGACGTGTTTGGCTCTGTGAAGGGTCTGCTCAAGCTTGACTCGGTTTACATCGATAACAATGTGTTCAGGCTTCATTACAAAGCGACCGTGATCATTTTGATTGCGTTCTCGCTCTTAGTGACATCAAGACAGTATATCGGAGACCCAATTGACTGTATCGTCGATGAAATTCCGCTCAACGTCATGGATACCTACTGCTGGATTTATTCCACCTTCACTATCCCTAATCGGGGCAATGGTCGGATCGGCAAGGATGTGATTCAGCCTGGTGTGGCCTCTCACACAGACAGTGATGAAGTAAAGTACCACAAGTATTACCAGTGGGTGTGCTTTGTCCTGTTCTTCCAAGCCATCTTGTTCTATGTCCCGCGGTACTTGTGGAAGACTTGGGAAGGTGGCCGCATCAAAATGTTGGTCCTGGATCTCAACTGCCCCATCGTCACAGAGGAATGCAAGGAAGACCGCAAGAAGCTTCTTGTGGATTACTTCGCCACGAATCTCCATCAGCAGAATTTCTACGCATTCCGCTTTTTCATTTGTGAGGCGCTCAACTTTGTGAACGTAGTGGGCCAAATCTACTTTATGGACTTGTTCCTGGATGGAGAATTCACAACGTATGGATCTGATGTTGTGAAATTTACTGAGATGGAGCCTGAAGAGCATGGGGATCCCATGTCCCGAGTGTTCCCCAAAGTTACCAAGTGTACCTTCCACAAGTATGGTCCATCAGGTTCTGTGCAAACCTTCGATGGTCTTTGTGTGCTCCCCCTGAACATAGTGAACGAGAAGATCTATGTGTTCTTGTGGTTCTGGTTTGTTTTGCTGTCCATTGGTACTGGCCTAATGATGGTCTATCGTGTGTGTGTCATCACCTTCATGAAGATGAGGATGTACCTCCTGCGCTCTCGAGCCCGTCTTGGCCCATTTGAAGATGTTGAAACCATCACTAAGAAGTGCCAAATTGGTGACTGGTTTATTCTTTATCAGTTGTCGAGGAACATCGATCCCCTTATATACAAGGAATTGATATCTGATCTTGCCAAAAAATTAGAAGGCAAAGAAGGGGTCTAAAGCGCTCAAGATTTTATCAGGTCGCTCAGGCACTCCTGGCTTAGGCTTGAAAGAAGCATCCTTTTTATAGCTCTGTTTTAATAATGAGCTTTAAATTCTTATCCAGTCTGTGTTCGTCATTCCATATTATTGTATTTTGCTCCAAGCCTTTTGGCTTTGACCAGAGTTCATAGTTCAAAGAATGTGTTCTGATATGGTTTATGATAAATGGATATTCTCTGTCTGCTTCAAGCAATATTGTTGTTGTGTACAATGGGAAAACATTCCTGTGATCAACAAGCTCAAAAGACTTGTCAACTTTTTAAAATTCTTTTTGGATTATTGAGATTGGTCTCCAGTTACATTTTTCAAAATCTCGAGCTTCCACCTCATGTTTAGCAACTTGCAACCCATGTGCAATCAATGACTTTTGAACTAGTTTGAGTCTCCTGCCATTTACTGTCAATTTTTATAAATTTTTAATGTGGTTTAGATTTTTTAATACATTTTCATGTGTCAGTACTATGGACCAAATGTGGATCTTTACCCCTTCAAATGGCTTGCACATTTTCTATTAACTCATACTAAGACTGGTTTTTTTCTCCCTTATACCTCAAAGAGTAAAATTTTTGTTGGATTGGAGCATGTTTACACTTGTGTGTAGTAGTAATCTGCTGTGCTGACAAATTCATAATGCTTATTGTTGCACAAATGCAGACCTGTGTCAATGTTTTCTTAAAGCTTGGTCCAGAAATTATTTGCATTTAAATGCAAGCGTTATTATTACTTTATTGAATTCAAAACATTCTTTTCAATGCAATGGTGGGTAAGATCAATGGTAAAATCATTGAATGTCCCAAAACCTCACAAAATGAGTTGGTTTTCTGTTTTCTGATGTCTAATTATTTTTCGTTACCTTGAATGCTTCTATTTGGTTCTGAAAATTCATAACATTTTCGTAACTGTCAGCTAAATTGTTAATCCACAAATCTGTATTGAGGTTAAAGTTGGTATTGTTTTCAACCTTGCCATAAACTGATTTCAAAATTTCGCTGTGCAGAAGCACTGGAATCCTTTCATTGTAATGTGGCTTGCAATGGTGGAAGGATTTTTGTATATAGTTATCATTTGTATATATAATTATCAATGTGCAAATTGTGTGTTCAGTTTTTCTGGAAGGGAACATCCTAACAGATATCATGATTGCCTAAGATCTCACGCTGCCCAAGTAGACCCTATTTATGTTGTATTTGTGATGTTGATGGGGAGCTGTAGCTGTCCCCTGTAATTGAAGTGTTCTTCTGTTTTACAGAGTTGATTTTGATGTCATTTGAGGTTTTGGGACCATGCAATTCAAATTTTTATCTGAGATTGTATCTTTGGAGATATTGAATTGTCATTTATTTTCTTTATGAACTTCAAATAATTGTTTTCTTAACATGTGCACCAAATCAATTTGTGCATGCAATGTCAGAAAGATGATTTTATGGCTTTTTTTTTTTTTTTTAATT